>JAMKCH010052563.1:0-19041 GCA_023653785.1 Ophioderma brevispina
CTTAAGGTGCAACGAAGAGATTTTTGAGGATTCATATATTGTGTTATTTAGAAAACTCAATAGTTTCTTGCCAGAGATCTGGCTACAGAAATGTCTTAAAAGTGAAAAACAATAGGTGGTATATGATGTTTGCTTATAGTTTATATAGATAAACCATAGGTGAATTTAGTATTGGCTCCTATACAAAATTAGGATATTTTCCAGTTTTTGTACCAAAGAAATAATTCTCAGCTTTGTCCTTTCAGATGAGGACATTTTTTTATTGAAAAGCTTTAAATCATGGCAAAATCAGGGCTTTTCAATTTTTTTGGGACAACTGATATGTGAAACCTATCATTGCACCTTAGTGAAAGAAGATTTTGATTTATACGTGCTCTTCAGAATTACCGTTGAGGGACGGGTGAATGGAGGTCTGTAGGGAAAAGGTCAAAGGTCATCTGAGGGGGAAGTGAGATTATTTAGGTAAAAATACCTAAATGCGCTGCTTACAACAATGAGTATATACTCCAGTTTTTACTCTGTCAAGGAAGTCACATGGTTCAAAGGATATTGGTCAAAGAATGTTGTCCAATATACATATTGCTCACCGAGGTATATCAGCGACTTATTTCTCGGACCTGCCGAGACCAGAACTCACCTAGGACCCTTGGTCTGAAGTCGAGTGCACAGTGAATAGAGCTAAGAGGAATTCCCAAATAGGTCTATTAACACTAAAGTGCTTATATGTTTGGACATGGTGTACCTCCTACAAGGCACATCCCGTGCCCCCTTAAAACTCCTGCCTCTTGGAAGTTTGATACAAGGTACGGAATTGCAATCATTTGGATCCCACCGCTGCCACCAAAGTTGTCACAATCTGCATCATCTAATAAGTACTCACCAAGTATTTGAAAAATCCTACTTCCTTGGCATTAAAGGACACTATTCAGTGAATTTGACAAATCAGAAAATCGAAAAACTCATTCAAAAATCAGATTTTGCATGTATGGAACAAGTACAGGTATTCTATACAACACATACCCGGCAAATGATAAGACCAGAAGCAACTAATAAGGACAAGAATCGGAGATTTAGTAATTACTGTCCGAACGGACACTTAACTCAACCGTAATTGAATGGCGAATCGGTATCTTGGAAACACTGCCGTTTTATTCCTTTTCTCCCAATTCTAAAGATGAAAAGCGTAACTTCGAGGAATTCCCACAGAACTTACCCTTCACTTTGAATACCTTTCCTGCAATAGTTCAAATATTTCACAAATCACTGATAGTGTCTTTAATTGATATCACTTAAAGGTGCTTGTTCCGATCGTCTTTAGTGCCCCTGATTTACCCGGAAGTAGTATCAATTTTGATATCAGATGAAGGCCGTATTTTTCTCATGTTGTCCTGGAAATGTCAGCTTTCAAATCCATTTTATTTCTTAATACAGATAAAAACTACCTTTTCAGGTTAACATCATATTAGAGTAGTGAATAGGAGGTTGCACTATGCATTAATCGCCATCTAGCATCAAAACCGCCCCAAGTTTGTTTCCCCCACAGTACTTGATGTCAGTGTGTACATGTGTCAGGCTCTCATATCAAATAGAGAACAAGAGAGACAAAAATCGGAACAAGCACCTTTAATGGGGTATTCACCAGGGGTGTCCATTTCCCAGAAAAATAGAATGTGCCCCCATCTTGCCACATTTTATCCTAATTCTTCCCCAAGATTTAACATTGGTTCCAATTAACCTAACAGACATTCTTTCCCCCAAATGACCATAGAGGACCAAAACCTATTCCCCCACCTCAGGGATGAATAACGGAAGAATAGACACCCCTGTGTATTCAACTAAATTTTAATTAGAATCACCAGAAGCTCAGAATGCTTTGTGTGGAGGTGGTGCTTGGGATTCATTTTTAGTATCACATAATGATAATGGAAAATTGCAATGTGCAAAAGGGTGGCAAGCCTGGAAAGTCAATCCTGTGTGGGACAGAACTTTGATCTCTGCCTAACAATTAAACGTAATGATCTTTCACAGAGGGCCATTGTCGATCCAGATGACTTAGAAGAAGCCTGTCTAGCAAGCACAAAGCCAAGAAGGACAGATTGTCAAACTTTGTACATTACATTCCACAACAAGACTTCGAGACGCAGTGACAATGATCCCAACAAGTGCGTGCCAAAGGGAAGACAACTGCGGTCTGTACATACTATCAAACACACGAGATGTAGAGGTAATTAGTCTTCTCTTAAATTCAATTATTCAGCACATAATGTAAGGAATGTTTTATAACAGAGGGGTCCAGATCTCCCGATTTTTTTATAAAAATGTGTACTTTCAAGTATCATAATGTAATGTGGTGTATGTTACCCAGTTTGGAGGAAAGAAACACTGCAAATGTAAATTTGGCAAGTGTAATTTTTTAAACCTAAAATCACCTTGTGGTGGCCGCAAGCTAAGCTGGCAGGACCCACGATTGTGCGTGTGTATGGGGATGTGTGGTGGATGAGTGTGTCACTAAATTAAATGTTTTTTTAAATTGACCTCAATGAAAGTTGAACTTCAATTGGAACCATACTTCAGTCATAGGAGCACAAATGGGATCCCTCATATGTTGAGAGGTCAAAGGTTATGTTGGGAAGGTCAAAGGTCAAGTGAGGTCAAGTGAAAAAAATGGCTAAAAATGTAAAATTGACCTAAATTGAAACTTGACGTGCAATTGGAACCAAACTTGTGTTATAGGGGATGCACCATGTGATCCCGCAGATGTTGATGGGTCAAAGGTCCATGTGCCAAGGGGCAAAGGTAATGGCGGCGGCCCACAGCTTATAGTCTTTGAAACCAGCGAGCTCGAAAGCCGAGAAACGCGAAATTCTAGTTATTATGGCAGAACATTACCTATTTTGATGGACACAATATGTCTATCAAATGGAACATTGCCAACAAACAAGGTGATGTTTTGACCTACTCTTTCAGAGAGGATTTGATTTTGATGGACATTTTTTAAATTATGAAGTTAGGTACTTATTCACATAAAGCCAATTTTCAAACTCCTGTTTCAGGTCAGTTTTTACAAAAATCAGTTTTTATCCTGGCGAATGTTATATTTGACAGAACAAAAATGGGAAAATAGTGTCCATCAAAGAGTGTAAAGTAACATGCCTCAAAAGTCTCATATCTTAAAAACTACTTGTGCAGGCAACTCAAATTTCTTCCAGATTTTGCATTTGTGAATTTTATGAGTTTTGAAAAACTGAAAAAATGTGTACTGAAAAATGGTTTTCTAGATCCAGGCAAAACTACTGGACCTCTCTCTCCATGATCAGGCAAAAGGAGCCACTTGTGAGCAAATTTAAAATTCAGTTTTCAATTTCCGTTATGTGGCATTTTACTGGCATTAATTTTGCTAAATCAACTATCTCAATAGTATCAGGTCGTTGCCACTCTGCGGCATTGGCGCTGGTACGTCGCTGTCAGTTTGAAGTTGTTTTAAAGGTCGCAGCGGCAGACAACCAAACGTCACAAGCTGCACCGCTTGAGAAAGTGGCAGGCCGACAGCAGAGAGATCGCTGTATTGGCAAGACACTCTTGCCGCTTGATACCGCTGAGGTTCGGACCTGACCCATAGTGACGTAGACTCATCGTTCAGAGCGGCAAGTAGATGGCATATTGGAATGACCTTTAGACTTGAAAGTTCCAGAGGTATGGTAAAATTCGTGTCGCTCAGATGGGGTGAAATACAAAGGTGAACATTAAAAAAATTGCCTGAATCTGAAAATCAATATAGTGACAAATGGCTGATTTCACATGATCACATACAGAGATGTGGTTTGGCATAATATACCTCATTTGTTGACCAGGCGTCAAAGGTCCACATCACAACGGTCAAGGTTAGGTGACGTTCAAGTTTGTAAAGATACGCCTGAAAAATAAAATTGACATCAATTGAAAAGTTAAAAGTTCAATTGGAACCAAACTTGGTTAGGATATTACACAGAAATGTCATTTGTTTATGAGGTCAAAGGTTCACATATCAAGGGGAAAGGTCATAGTGAGGCCTATCATTCAAAAACCGCAATGGCAGGCGACATAGGCCGAAAACAGTTACTGTACATTTTTTGTTCAATTCTGCATGGCAATAGTTGTCCATACATTTGTTCTTATTTCACACCTCATACATTTTCACAAAATGTGGGTCACCTGATCATACGCACATTATTGCTAGCTGCTACGGTGAGTCGCGGAACTTGTGTAAAATTTAATAGAATTCTTTGCTTATGAACAAACCCATTGGGGCCCAATCTTGTTCAGTTTTTGCACAGACAAAGGTAGGTTTTCCAGCAGATTCTACTTGGAGTTTCGGTAGAATTTTATTTTGCACCAAGTGGTCATAGCGTGTGATAGGCGCTGTATCAGAGAATGTACAAACTCCTCCATGTAGACATGGACCAGGCTGAGACTAGGCCCGGTCAAGGCATGCACGAAAAGGGATAGGATACCAAAACAAGCTCTTATCATTTGAACTTTGTTTTTTTTTTGTTTTTTTCTTTCAAAGAACAATCAGACCAAACACCTATAGATGATATCTATCCGCCTCCTCTACCAACCCTAGTTGTTAGCGAATGTGAGGAGCGCCCCTAACCATGCTAGAGATTAGGTAGAGGAGCACGCAGCATCCACATGTGTATTTTTCATATCCTCATTTTAGACTTCAATATTAATCACCACACCCCACCCACCACAACCCTCACCCCCATTACCTCACCAATCCTTGTTTGTTTGGCCTCTGAATCCCCCACCTCTACCAGGTGTGATAAGATTGTAATGAATATCTGAACTTGATTATATAACAGTTTCATAGATGCTAAACAGACCCCTAGACATTGTCCCACTCTTTTGAACTTATATAGGGCTAAAAGATTTTGTTAGTCTCCCCCTTCCAAATAAATTTAAAAGTGAACCAGCTCATAAGTTTTGTGTCAAGCGTTGATGGAAAAGCTCCTGAATTGATTGATTTGGAATGCGTTTTGTACTGCCATAATAAAGGGGAAAATAGTGTGGAGAATGCTTCTATGAGATTTTGGCCTGAAATTATGCTCCAGGACCGTTTGGTCTTGGAGCATAAATAATCTGGAAAAATATTCTAAGTCAATTATGGCCAGGACCATATTTGCCGTATGGTCCTGGAGCATAAATAAAAAATATGGTCCAGGAGCATATTTGAATATGCTGAATATGCTCCCTGAGGATATTTGAATAAATAAATGGTCCAGGAGCATATGGCAAATATGCTCCTGGAGTAGTGGAGAAATATTCTAAGTCAAATACTGCTTCAGGACCATATCTGCCATATAGTCCTGGAGCATGTGCATTAAAATTTGACTTAGAATATTTCTCCAGATTACTTATGCTCCAGGACCATAAGGTCCTGGACCATATGGCCATGGAGCATAATTTTGGGCCAAAATCTCATAGAAGCATGGAGAACAGACATCTATTGGCCCTGCAAGATGGTGTCCAGGATAACTAGAATTAAGCCCTTGTCTTCTGTTGCAGGTTGAGCGCATATGGAAAGAAGTTAGCCGTAAGCATCTGTACCACGATGAAAGTGAACTTAAAGAGGCTTTGACAAAGTGCATCGGAACATGTGGGACATGCCAAGAAGGTAGGAGATGTAGTGAATGTATTCTTTGGTGTGTTCACAAGGTGACATGGTAAGGCCAAAAAAAAAATTTGTTGTGTTGCCCTCCGCGACCGACCCAAAATCCCGAAAATCTTGGGTCGGTATTTTTTGTATTTTTTTTTTTTAAGTCGTGATTTTGTCTATTTACCTGTTTTCCTTGGAATTTAACTGCCCTTCATAGCCAAACACTCACTATTCTGCAAATGTTAGGGAATAGGAATGAATTGTGTGGCCAATATCAAAATTGTAGCGCGCAACACGAAGGAAAGAAGAATTGGCCTTAGTACGGCTGGCCATATTATCGCACCGTATACTCAACGATACAGAGTACAATTCGAACAAACACTGTAAATATTCATTATTAACAAACTTTTGATGTGGCATGGTACCAAAACTGTTTTTTTATAACGAACCATTTTGGAAAAACACAGTTGAACAGTTTATTAAATGAAAAACAAATAACTTTCGTCCTTCTCTGAGCAGCACAAACAAATAATATTGCATCAATTACCCTTCACACGTGCTTTGTTACCCTGTCGCACATGCTGCAGTGCGTATGACATAGCTGATTTCATGGATACTATCACTCTGGAATCCTACGTACTCGCCGTTGAAGGGGTTTTACAAGCTTTGAAAGGTTGAGTTGTTTTCAGCTTTGTTTACAACTTCGCGATTTAAATGAGACTTTCTGTTGTTGCGAGGCATGACAAGATGGCATGCTTGCAACTATGCACCGTACAAATCGCCATCGGTCTGAATGGACCATGAGCAGTCGGTGGGGGGCGCATCTGAGCCATAGTTTAGTGTACTGCAGGACCCTGGGATTTTCGCGTGCTTAATTTCAAACTAAACATCACATTGGAGGATTTTTTTTCAAAACTTAAAGTTCATTTACAAGTAGCATTTTTTCTAACGAATATTTGAATTGCCCCTCTTAGATATTTAGCTAGATTTAACATGAATATGCAAGTCACTTTCTGGAGAAAGGATTTAAAAATTAAAGGGTATAAAAAAAAAAGAAACCGACCGCCGTACTTCCTGATTTTAAGCTGGGGGGGCAACACAAATTTTTTGGGGTGCCTAATGCTATACTTTGTTTCTTCACCCTATATATAGGACAAATATTCATGTTTACAAAGTGACATATCTTTAAAGATTGTATTACCTGGAGATTGATTCACACACTCCCACCAGATGAGGTATAGTGTTCTTCCCACAATGCATTTCATCCAATACATTTTTGCACTGATTGGTCAAATGAGTTTATCAGTGGGGGATCCAGATCGGGAACGAGGGCGCAATGAGAGAGTTAAATACTGTGAGTATCGGCAAGCAGACTTTTTCATGCAGAACTCTTTAATTAGATTATTGTTGTATCAATCGGACGCAGTATACGGAATTCCTATCTACCATACATATTTAAGATTTACTTGAACGTCCAATGCGTTTTTGATAACGATCAATTTTTAACTCTGCTTTTGGCCTCTGCTTTTCCGATTCTGCATCCGGCCACTGTGTTTATAGTGACAAATTACTTAATTTGCAGATTGGAATAAGTTTTGTTCATTTAGGTACTTTTTGTAACTATAACCTCATGTGACAACCAGTGAAAAGATTGTATTGAAGAGTTGCATTGTGGAAGAACAATTACCTCCTCGAGGCCATTCTTCGGTCACGTTGTGACCTAAAACCTTCTGAATGTAACACACGTGACCAAACTTTATTTGCCCCTATGTCAAATAACCATCCAAGATAAGTGAAACATTATGATGGTTAGGGTTTGGACTCAAGGTTTTAACCCCTAACGCGTCCGAGATGCAATGAGAGCCAACGAAACGTGTACCTGTCGGAAATGTTTTCTCGTTGCATCTCGGCCGTCAACAACTATTTTTTGTCGCGCAAATGACTCCCATTGGACCTCATTGCATCGGGGCCGTCTCCCGGAAAATGACGCTATGTTTCCGTTGCCTCTGGGCCGTCTTTCCGTGAAATGACGCGATGTTCCTCGTTGCATCTGGGCCGTCTTCCCGGAAATGACCGATGTTCCTCGTTGCACCTGGGCTCATTCCCGGAATAGCTATGCTTTTCACTGCCTTTCGGACGGCTTGCCCGCAGCAGGTCGCAAATCTTTTCATCAGGCGGGTGACACTGTGTACAAATGACCATAGACAATTTCGATTTCGATGGTGATTGCGCCACCATTTTCGATAAGGCACTTTTAACTTAGGCATAACGCATTCATACGTAAACGCGGAGCATGACGAGCGTATAGCTCCATTCCTACTATGAACGTAGCGGAATCCGCCACTCACGACGGGCGAACTATATTCTACAATTTCATGCAAATCAGTGGAAGTACGCATCCATATTTATTTATTTATTTATGTATTATCCCTGTTCTCATTGCAGTCGCACGCGAGTTCCTCGTTTCATCTGAACGTCTTTCCGGAAAATGGCGCGATGTTCCTCGTTGCATCTAGGCCGTCTTCCGAAATTACGCGATGTTCCTCGTTGCATCTGGGCCGTCTTCCGGGAAATTACGCGATGTTTTCGTGGCATCTGGGCCTTATTGACTTACGCTACTTATTCCTGTTCCGGGAAAGACGGCCGAGAATGCTGAAACGCCAAATTTGGCTCTCGTTGCATCTGGCCGTTAAATAAAAATATATTGCACTCTTTGCATTTGGGCCGTCGTCGCAAAACACCCGGGTCCGTGTTCGGGTAAATAATGTAAAAGTAATAACAGATTGGTTATTTTGACAAAACAGCATTGGGCTAAAGTAAAAATTTTACCGGTTTTTAGGTCACAACGTGACCGAAGAATGGCCCGCTTCTCCCAACCTGACATCAGCCTGGTTTGACAGAGAGAGTAACGTGGAAGAATTTTTCCAAAATACTGCTGTTTTCCTGTTCCTGTGCTCCCACAACCATATTTTTCCAATGGGTAAACTGCTTTTGACAACTTGGCAGGTAGCACAAAACAGATGTCCACCGATTATACCGCAGTCAAACATTCTTCAATTCACTTCAAGCTATTGGGGTTTTAGAGCATGGAAACGTCTGGTGCTGTATACATTTGTCATGACATCGATTGCTGCAATGAAGGCTGATTGTGTCCGATCATCTTTGCCCCCCCTCCCCACCAGATTTACCTGAATTAGTATCAATTTTGGATAATCATATGAAAGGCGTATTTTTCTCATTGCGTCATGAATTTCAGCCTTCAATTAGTTCCAAACTGCTGTTTTAATGATATAAGGTATTTATTTACATCTGCTTAAAGGTTGTTCTTCTGATTAAAGTAAATATTAGGTTCTGATACTTGCATATTCACTCACTACCAAGTCTTGTGGTTTTTTAGCAGTATAGCTATCATAAGGCACATTGGGGGTGCGTTGGGGGCATGCTCCCCTGGGATTTAACTTCTGTTAATAGCGTTAATCAGAAATATATAGGTGGCAACTGCTGTGGGATTCATTTCCTAATAATAAAATGCAGGCTTTGCAACTCACTGTTGGAGCTGCGCAGTTCAGTTTGATTGGACTAAGGGACGAGATTGTTATATCACGATGTAAATTGGTCTACTTACATTACCCAAGTTATATCTTAGAGGTGAGGTCCAGTCCCTCGGTGTTTTCCCCCCTTGTAATTGCTCTTTTTGTGAACATGTGTTACTCGAATGCATGATTATGCCGCTTATCCGTAGAAAATATTATACGCGGTCCCATATTGAAACATTATTTCAATATCTAGCTCCTTACATGTGTAAAAAGGCTGAAGGAGGCTGATCGGTTTAAATATTTTTGACTTTTCAAAAATGTTGTATTAATGTACTACGGCGTGTATGTTTTTATAAGGGTTTTAAATTTGGTTTCAAGGTTGCTTTCGCTTTCTTAATACATGATATGACACAATTGTGTTGAGTTGTCATTAAACTTTAATACTCACTCCACTCCCCAGGATTTAATGCCAAAACTTAAAATCCGTCTATTCAGCCTATTACAAATCCCTTGCTGCCCACCACTCCCCAGTCCTCCTGGAAGAGCCAGATCTGGATACGCTGGTGCCTTCCTATTCGAGACTGTGCTGATATTGGTGGTTAAAACCATTTAAAATGGCAGGTTTTTGTGCATCTTTAGAAAGAAATGGAGTGATGGCTGTAAATTTTGGGATGAAGTTCACCACTTTATGACAGTGTGATACACATGAGTTATAACTGTGTTGTGTTTGTGCCACAGGAGCCTGTATATTACTACATATTAATGATCTCACTTTGGACTTTATCGAATTTTATCCCACTCTACCAGTTTATGCACCGGTAGTTTTTGACCACCACCCATGGTCTTGGGGTCCAGGAGCAGTCTCCCTCACTAATCCTAAAGGCAGCTATTCTTGTTTTCTTATCTGTTTTTGGACTTGAATTTTGTCCCCCTACCTGAAAAATAATAAAAATTTTTAACACTTAAAAAATTAAAAAAAGGCAGTAGCAAGATTCGAACCCGAGACCACTGTATCATGAGGTTAGCTACCTAACCACAAGCCCAGCAGGATTGGTGTGCCAGATTTGCATTCTAATCCTTGATACCATTTAAGGAATAAATCGCTATGCTATTGTGGTCAGCCTCAAAAAAAAAATATAATGAATACTCCGCTCGGGAAACGATTGCCAACCTATGCTCCCAGGAGCAGGAGTGGTGGCAAATCTCATACTTGCAACCATTTTATTGCAGTGAGGAATTTAATTGCACTTGGCTGGGTTTTGCAAACCTACATGTAGGTGAGGATCTTTATGTTTCTAATTCTAAAAAGTGAAAAGGGAACTTATTTGTATTATGATTTTTTAATCTTGTCATGTGGTGCAAGAAGGTCGTAAGTTAAACAGCTGCCATGTATACATCTGTTGTGCTGCCATGTATTAGAATAACTCAATGTATCTTTCCTTGAGTCATTGGCCTTGAAATGGTTCTTCATGCAACCCAAGAACCAGTTTCAAGTGGGGGGCAGGGGGGGCCACTGACCAAGGAACGTGGCATAATAGTATGTTTGATGAAGATTTCCTGACAAATGGCAGCTATTGCCCTTACGACCTTCTTAGCACTCACATGACGATCTGTCTCTCAAAAGAAAAAAAAACTCTTTAAACAGGGGCCCCTATTGGAGGATCAAAGGTAAGAACTGCAACAACTTCCTCCACTGGGTTCCCTTTGGGTTCCTGAATAGCTCAATGAGATGAAACCTGGAACGATGTCAACCCTACTTGCGAGAGGATCATGATTTGACCTGAAGCATATGGGCTTGTGCGGACACTGCCTCAACACAAAAGCACCACTCTTCTCGTCGTTGGTAAGTCACAATGAATAACCTCGTCTTAATCCCCAAGGCTTTTTTTTGTCCCCTCCCCGCCGCACCAAGGGAGGTTGTTACCACCGCCCCCCTCGAGAATTAGTTTGTAAAGCACTGATGCTTATGATTTTGATACCAGCGAATAGCTATTTCCTTACTCTTTCCATTGATACCAAAAATAATTACAACATCACCAAATATGTCATCACAATTACGTCATCAATCTGCGAGTCGGCAAATTAAGCCTTTTCCACAGAAAATAGGCAAAAACAAATTTTTTGCTAAAAAGTTGATTTTGGATTTCCATGTGAATTTTTCATCTCTTAATTATTTGCAATGACAGGTTTTTTTACATAAACCAAGAGTTTTAGAGCCATACTGTGCATAATATTTTAAAAATGCAGCCAATAAAATATCCTTGGGTTGGTGGCAACCACCCACTTTACCCTACTGAGTTGGACGGCATAAACCCTAACCCGTGAAGGTGCCCCTTCACATTTTTTTTTTTCGCTAAAATGAAAACAGAAAGGATAGAGAAGATTACCTAGAAGCTTTTTATGAAGCCTTTGCATTTTAAGCGCACAGGTGGGCAAAGTTCACTGGGGAAGGGGGGTGGTAACCATCCCCCGCACCCCCTGGTAGATGAGGGTTTAATTTCCTCTTGCAGTCAATAGTCTGTAATCAACACCCTGGGGATGATTGTTTCATTTTTTATACTTCATTTTTGTCCATACTTTTACTTGAGAGATTTAATTTCTCTGAAAATCTCAACTTTCAAAGGTTCTACACTTCAATTTTACAATTTACTGAGTGAGTGTGCACATATCTGCACATATAAGGCGGGCAATCTTGTCGCATTTCGCGAAGTCGTGATCAAGGGTGTTGTGGCAAAATATCTGTTATTTCCCGAGAACATAGGGGATGGCTTTATCCATGGGGGGCTGTTTCATAATAGAATCATTTCTCACATCACACCAGATTACAGATACATGAGGACATTATCAGAAAGAAGCGCCCCCAATTTTTTTCGAACCAGTGTTTTTTTTTTCTATTGGAATGCTAATTACCAATGTATTAGATTTTCCCCACCTGGAAGTGAATACGCCAAATACGCCGTCTTTAATTATACAATTATTTAGTATGGTCTTGCATGACAGAAATCAAAGCAAGTTTTTTTTTTCTATTAGGGACAAGTACGATAGAGGGCAAGTTTATTATTTAAAAACAAAATTTGCGGTGTTTTCTTTTTGTACTTTCAATACAACAAGCCTTCAAAATGGTTCTCGGTAGTGCAATTTATGAGAACTTCATATTCTAAAAAACTCCGTCACGTTTAGTTTTACTTGTTAGGGACCACTGGCTTCAAGATTCATTATAGCGTGTACAACGATGACCCTACTGACCTATGTGGCTTTGAACCCCATTTTGTATCTAGTTACCCTGGTAGAATGTAAAAGATATGGTCTACCACAAGGGCGTCAGCTTGGATAGCTAATTGCGGCCATCCAGCAACATGCTGCCTTGCAATGGTGGGCTGGTTGCCCAAAGGCTATAGGCCCACCTCCGAAAACTGTTGATTGACGTCAGGAAGGGATCTGGTCAATACTTTTGTCAAATAAATCCTCACACAGCACAGTTGCTGAGTGTGAGGTGGATCCCGGCCAACCCTGTTAGCGGGGATAACCCGTATTTAAACTGTCAGTTTAACTAACTAACTAACTATGATTAACACCTTTTCTCTGCTATATAAGTGCTATGACCACCAAAGTCCGCTCATCTTGCTAAAATAAAACCACTGGCCGGAGACTGATAAGAATGTTATACCGATTGTACCCAAGATGCCAACCTGGTTTCTTTTTCTGCAACCGAGTGTTTAGGTCACTTAAGTTCGTCCCCATTCTCCTACTAACCGCGATGATAGGTGACACAAGTATTTTGAGGAAGTGTATTTTTGTGTCCCGCCTGCTTTAGCAGCAAGACACATAGGGATCCACTTTGTCCACTGTTATCTGTCGATGATGTTATTGTTGTGTTGATTATATGATTGTCCAAGGGCCCGACCATGAATTTATGTGGGGTGTGCGGACTGGGATGTGGATTTTGCCAGAAGTGGACCTTCTGCGTACAACAAAGCCATTTTTTTTCGGCTCGCTGCGCTCGACGGTTGACCCAAATTTTCAACCCGTCGTCTTCCAATTCCTTAGGGGGGGTGACAGGACACAGCTCGCACAGCCGTGGAGACACAGTATCATAAAACACCATCCATGCTTAATGCAATAGTATTAACCGCTGATTATTCATTCCTATACCTGCTCCACAAGCCTTGAAACCACAAATTAGATAGGTCCAAGCAAACTTTCAACATTACAAATCGGACCTTCAACATCATAAAGTGGCACCTTCAACATCATAAAGCGGACCTGCAACATCATAAAGCAACCTTTGTCATTTTTTGTTGGGGGTGCAGCGCACCCCCCCGGCTACAGCCCTGTTGCTGTTGTGAAAAAGGGTTGTAAAGTCTTGCCCTTATACTGCATACTTATATTTCAACCAAAACTTGAGTCAAGTGTAACATTTGTTGATGACGTCCGGGTCACAATCAAGGTCAAAAAAGGTCCTGTAAGGTCAAGTTGTAAGATGGCTGAAAATATAAAATTTGAACCATCATTGAAAAGTTAAAAGTTTATGGATATTGCACAGTAAACCCTCATTTGTTTTGAGGTCGAAGGTCATTTATGGATATTACATGATAGATAGGTAGATAGGTAATAAAAACTAAGTTTTAATCCAGTTTTGTCCCCCCTAATGGTGCCAATTCACCTTCATATTCATAGCAATACTGCTGCATGAGATTTAATTTGGAGCAAAAAATATTGACTGGATGCCCTTCCTGACATCAATGTGCTAATGGCCGCCATTAGCTCTCCAGAGCTGAAGTCCTTGTAAGGTGTAATGTTCTTTTTAGTTTTACACCAGTGTAACTAGCTACCCTCCTTATCGGATTTCCCTAGAAACCTGATGGGGTGAAGGTTTAGCCGCCCGTAACCCGCCCTGGGACCGCTAGTACTGGCTTACCAGGATACTCAGTATCAACCCTCAAAGAAAACCTGTACCTGACCCTCTTTGTTAATGAGGTCACAGATCACATTCAAGGTCACAGGTCATATTAGGCCTATCATTCACAACCATGACGGCAAGGGACACAAGCAGAATGTATCATTTAGATGTTTATTGTTTTCAGGGTTTAAAGCTCTGGGTAATGTATTAAATGTGCGACGAGAGATTTCAAGTCATCCATATTTTCTGTGATATGTTTTGTGATTCATATAGATAGACATGCAATCGATTCCCTACCTTTTAATTTGGCTACAGAAATAACTAAAATGAAAACAAAAGGTGATTTGTATATTGCGTAACATTTCATCGAAAACATCATGCTTGAATTTTCGTTATTTGCTCCTATCGAATTAAAAATTCCACACAAGTTTTCATACCAAAGAACAGTTCTCAGCTTAATCTTTTCAGATTGGGGGTATTTTTGGCAGAAAGCTAATATACCAGTGTCAAAACTCAGAATTTCATAGTTTTTAGGGACACCTGTTATTTGAAATCTCTTGTTGCAAAACCTTTAAATAGACTTCAATTGGGTGCTAACTAGCAAAGGTAGTACTATATAATTGTTGTTACACTTTAGTTCAGTTCCACCAACGATTGAGAAGCTGTACCCGCCCCAACCCCGCCGAGAGCATTCAAGAGCGGTCTCTACAGCATACAAACCGTAGCCGCCAATCTTTCGCCTGTCTTTGAGCTGATGCACCAGCTCTATGATGCCTGTCTGCTAAGGGAATTGTAAGGTCTGTGGGTCGTACTGAGAAGGACCTCATCACCCTGAAAGACCCTCTGAGGTAGGGCAATATATGAACCACCACTATTTTTTTGGGGGTTTCCCGCTAAGGAGCAGATCACATTTATTATTTGCCCTATTGATATACAATACATCCCCATCAGTGATAGACACCTGGGCAAAGAGTTTCCATTATCACCCCCTTGGAATTCTAACATGAACAATTCTTTTTAACCCCCTGGCGTGAAAGCTAGGGGGAATTTGCAATATTGGCGCATGTCCGTGTGTGTTCCAGTTTGGGTTTAAATCAGACTGAACTTTTTTTGGAAGTTCACAGGTCCATGGACGCAAAGTCCCAAAGTCATATGAGTTCATGTTCCACCGACTGCCAACTTGCCAGGGGGATGATGCAAGTTTACTTGCAGTAGTTTTTATTTGTTTTCATAAGTTTACATGGTTTAGGCATCGCCCCTATAGTAGCTAGAACATACGACCAATCTTGCTCGAAAAGTTTCAGTCCGATTTAAAGTATTTGGGCGTCATCAGAGAACTTTAGCTATCTACTGCGCAGCGTATTGCAAATTTAACCTTGCCCTTGCTTGATCTGGCGTAATGGCATACACCAATTTTTTGCCATGGGAACTTGTTTTGTTCAGAGCATACAAAATGCGATGTGTATGAGAAAGTGCAAAAGACGTGACGTTTATCAATGCTCTTTTCTTTTGCCATACAAAACATGTTTTGTTTTAGCGAAAATAACATTTCTTGTATTAAAATCTATTCAGAAATTAACAGGACTGAACTTCAACAAACAAAGAGACCGGATTCCATCAGCCACCCGTTGAATCCGACGCTCGTAGAAATATCAAAGATTGGCCTAAATCTTAGACAAAATTGGTGAGGAGATGGTGGTGAATCAAAATATGTCAGCAAAACACTCTAGAGAAATGGTTCCACTAGAACCCCCTTTGTTTGTCCCATATATAAAGCACTGCTAAGGTTCTACCATAACGGTTTCTTCTACGAAAACCTTCAAGGTTCTTTTTGTAACGTTTTACGTAGGTATATTTTGAAATAGCAACTTGAAAGGCATGTGGTAACGCTTTGATTCTAAAATATATTCGTGGCCAAAAAAATGATCTCTGTTTTCGTTCTGTTCTAACCAAGAACCACTAAGAGTTTAAGATTCTACAAAAACCATTTTCTTGACCACAAAACCTTTTTGGTTCTACAAAACCCACAAAGATTCGGCTTCATTAGGGGCATAGACTCTGGAAGGGTAGGTTGTAGGGCTATAGGGTGTGTGGCAGCGGGGATAGCCCCAGGCCATGCAGTTTGTGCCTTTTTGGGGACTGTTTTTCCCCAACCACCCTATGGAATCTTTCCCTATTTTTTTTAACCCATTGTTCATAAATTTACCCAAATTTTATCTCGTTAGCCTGAAAATTAGGAAAACGCATTGCTTTGGTTCTAATTTCTTCAAAAAGGGCTCAAAAATGTCAAATTTATGTTTGCTACCGCTTACCACCCATGACAGTTTTCATTTTCCTCAAGCCTTCAGCGCCCTGTACAACAGATCCCTACCAATTGGAATTTTTTTTCTGGGAGATTTGTCTGGACATAATAACACAACCATACACTGTACTGAACAAACATAATCCCCCCCCCCCCCCCGGGGCATACATTCAAGCTATCGCATGTTTTGCATAATGACAAAGCCCTTATATGCATATATACCTGTTTCTTGATGAGTTAGTTTTGGTAAATGCTAAAAATGATTTACACACATTTGTTTCGCACTTTTGTTATGGCCACAAGATAAGCGTCTGCCATTAAGCGAAAACAAGCTTTAGATAGCGCCTTTTCATTCAATAATACACACCACATGGTGCATATCCGTCTCGGATTTGACAACGCCCAGGCGTGCCAAACAAAATCGTTTTGAACATAGTTTGGCCTTTATCTGGAAAAGTAATTCCGTCACCCCCTATTTTATTACATTTTCAAAAATATCCTAAAACCCTGAACATATGAAAATTAAACAATTCTATCGAATCGTTTTTTCGCTATAATCATAAGTGGTGCAAGTTAATTTTCTCATAACTATACTGTTGTAACTTTGGGCTACAACTCCCTTTTAAACCATTCAGAGCTCAAAATTGAGTACCGTACCACCCCTAATTTTTTTCCAAGATTTGTTATCTACACCTTAAAGTACCATATCATGTTAATTTTAAGCTAATTTCATCGCAGGTTTCTCTTACGACGCAAATACCTTAAACCAGACTTTCCTGTCTAGAAGTAATATCCAAGTATTTTTTTATTTGAATGAATGCGTGGGTTCCCTTTCTAATTCATAAATTATTGCAATCTGAATAACATTCTGATTTTGTGCACTTTTCTCATATTGTATTCTCTTGTACAACAAAAATGTCACCAGTGGAGGCTTCTGTTGCCAAGTCGCCCACAAGGATTTGTATCTGGTGTTCTACAGACTTCTTTCGAGTGGACCAAGCCGGGATGCCTGATTACTCGCGCAAGTTTCGTTCCTCCATACCTGTGTCTGATCTGGCCACCTCGTAAGTTTGTGTAGATGCAAATCCGCACACTAGCCCTTTGAATGTTGTTAAATCAGAGAAGATGAGAAGGAGGAATGGTCAACTGTTACTTTGCAAAAGATAAATGGTTCACTGCCGATATCCAACTGCTATGGCCGTGACCAGTACAGTGAAACATACTCTCCTGCATCACGTATTTCGACCCCAATTTTCAAAGCATTTTGGCCATTTGGACCACTTTTGGACAAAAAGGTGGGGTTGAGGTGTATTCAAAATGCTTTATTTATTATTCATCATTCATATTTTCACAGGAACTAACCGTATAATTTGTAAATTAGGCTAAATACAACATCCTTTTAATTGAACCTCAAACATTAATCAAGGTTAGCTTTTGCCCGAAAAAGGGTTGATTTTGCTATTTTTCTTTCGTTAAAAGTCGCTGTTTTCCTCAATTATTTCGCACATTGAAATAAAATTAAATAATTATCGGTCAGAACGTGGAGTTCATTACCGGCAGATAACTTTAGCTGGCAAATTAATAACTGTTTTATAGCGTGTGTCAATTTACTTTTGTTGTGAACTTAATCTCCCGATGGCAGGGCTGAGTCTGAACAATTGAAACAGATTACAAATCAAAGGCCAATTAAGTCGGCCCTTGAATTTCCCAAGCAATGGAGCCGGTGAATGAAGTAATCCTGTACTCGGATTCATCAAAATTGAGCCTCGCCTTTTCTTCCAGTCCTGTTAAATCAGAGAATTATTTTAGTCTGGAGAAATTTATCCAAGGGAAATTCCAAGCTTTGTGTCCTTTGTTTGAGCCGCATGGAACCGCCATTGGGTAAGCAAACAACACTCGTCTGTGAGGCAAAAAGGTCAAAGTGCGATAGCTGCCATGGATACTCTATGTGCGCCTTGTCATTAGGATGACCCTGACTTAACCTTTCCTTGAGTCCGTGCTCTGAAATGGTTCTTCGTTGACTGTGTCACCTGAAGAAGCATTTGAAAAGCCACTGACAAGACTTGGCATAATAGTATGTTTGCTGGGAATTTTGACAAATGCAGCTATTGCACTTGCACTTATTGTATTCACAGCAAGTTTGTAATATGCCCATTCTTTTTGCTGCCCTGGCCACAGGCGACGTCAAAAGAACTCCCATAACTGACAGACATGCAGTCTGAAACTGGCCAAGTGCAATATCCTAGGTTTTTCAGATTCGCATATCCACTATTAGGCTCGTTCATTAGCCTTGCTGGGCACATGTTTACAACGCTGACGCATGCATGTTCTGGTATCATAAATCATACATGGGTGTATTTGCTCAATACAATTTGAATGAAAGCTATTGAACTGTCCTAGGAATTGAGATATTATTAGCTCATAATGATTACACAGTTGCATTTCAAACAAACTGAAACTCTTTCTAACTTCACCGTTCAATGAGTGAGACAACACCACTCTATGTTGCCAGACGTATTATCCCGCTAGGAGACTTTACTCTTTGGGAGGGAAAATCAAATTGCAGTACCTCTGATGCTTTGTGGTGTTATTTAAGTTTATTTTAATTTTTTGTTTGACAGCTCACAAAATTACCAAAATGGAAATACAACCTAGTTTTTTTGTC
>JAMKCH010052564.1:0-10453 GCA_023653785.1 Ophioderma brevispina
GTGTATTGACATTACTAGTGGTATTGACAAGAATGTTGTGGATGAGGGGGTACATTTATTTATTGTCCATCTCACAAAATTGCAGTTGTCCAGCAGGGTAGGGAGGGTTCCCCAATCACCGTCTTTCAAATGAGCCGTCTAATCAGTCGTTTCCAAAGTGAACCTCTGGCTGGCCCATTCACCCCATATTACAAATTTGCAACAAAAATATAAAAAAAAAATCCACCACCAGCTTTTAAAAAAAAAATCACCTTGGCGATGAAAGAAAACAAACCTGTAATGATTACAAAAAAATTCACGCGCAAAGCTTTAAAGAAAAAAAAATTCACCCCCAAGCTTGTAAAGAAAAAAAAATTCACCCCCCCAAGCTTTGTGCAAAAAAAAAATCACTTCTTATCAGCCGAGACAAAAAAAATTTCATCTCCAAACTAAACTTCCTAGCCCCCCCATCCCCCCCCCTGGCATACTAATGTGCGTCCCTAACACATATAAAAGACTGAAATTCGATTTTTTTTCATATGTTGTGAATGATATTCTTTCAAAACCAACTGGTTCCTTGGTAATCCCGGTGTCCCGTGAGTCCACTGCTTGAGATTTAGTCAGGGTTCTTTAATAGTTTTGCATTTAATCTCTAGTCACTGCAAAACTGGGCCTTTAACACCAGGGGGTGTAATAACTCTCCCTGAATCAATAGGGGCAGACCCTCGCCATGGGGGGTGTGGATGTGGACACCTCCCAGCAATCGCAAAAGAAAAAAGAAAATTAGGAAAAGAGAGAAAAGAGAAAAAGTCGACGAGAGAACCTGGGGATAATAAACAATAAGAGAACGACGTCAGAACGCATGATTAACCGCCGACTTACTAAATCCAATATAGGCCTAACAAATATTTAAAATGGTCTCCCTTAAAGCCACTATCAGCGATTTTTTTTCACGATGTAAAACAAATCTCGCTCCCTATTTTTCATCGAAGTCGAATCAAAGTCGGGTCCGACTTTTTTAAGGTCGAGAAACCGTCGTAAACGGGCATCTCCAAGACCGTTTTAAAATGCTTTAGTTTTTCACAAAGAACCTTATATAAGGGTTTGATGTACCTAACCCTAGCAACCGTTGAGAGACAAAATCGGAAATCACAAAGTTGTCAACATTTTAATCCCCACTTTTTAGTTGGTGCATATAGGGTTGCCTCAACGGGGTAAAAATGAGCCCGTTTTCTTGAAAATCTATTTTAGGTGTAAAAGGCCTACAGGCATAGGAACTAAAGACCACGCCCAAAGTACCGCCCAGCCTGTCTAAATACCCCCATAAGTTGCAAACCATTGTTCTATGCACAAAAACATAAAATGAATATCAATATTCTGTTTTTGCTTTGGCCAATTTTGACGCCTTTAAAATTGCTCCATTGTGATCAATATCTCCAAGACAATGTTCATTTTCGAAAATGTGTCACATTTGCAACTGAAGACATTATTTCAAGCTTACAATACACAACCAAGCATCAGGCCATGCATTAAAGCAATATTAGCACATTTTTTGAAGAGCGCCCCCAATTTTTAAAAAAATTGAGATTTTTACACGGTTGCATTGGTAACTGGCTAGTAAACTATACCTGTGAATGGTTAAGCTCTACAATGTCTATGTATCGCAAACGAAGGAATTGCGTAACTAGAATAATTAATATCGGGATCCCCGATAATAATTCAACGGCTGCTGGAAACGGCCTTCCAATATGAAATAGCCGGGAAATAGCGCCATGTACGTATCTACGAACATCTATTAGTTGTTTTATTGGTTCAGGCAAGTCAAGTTAGAGGTCATTTTCTTGAGGTGGCACTATTTCATCATGGACGCACATGGACGGACATAAACTTAGCATTTCCAGCTCTGCCGTTAAGTACAATTTAGGATCCCAATTCGAATTACAAAAATCGCTCATTTTATGATAAATACGCATTTTTAGCATTCTCGTTCGCAGGTGTAGTTTTCTAGACAACTACCAACATTATCATGCTTTGAGGTGTCCGATACGCGATATTATTATGCATCTGGTGTGCAATACTGCAGTGCGAGTTGCGCGTACCGCCCAACACTGCACAATACGCAAAAATATTGGACAACTGCTCAAGCAAATAATCTCTTTTTAGTAGTTTTGAAGTCAATTTAAAACTATTGCATAATAATAATAATATTGGATGACTTTTTCGGTTGATAACAGAAAATATCGCCCTCGCCAAGAAAATATCAGGCTCGTCTTCGACTCGCCTGATATTTGATCTAGGCTCGGGCGATATTTTCTGTTATCAACCTCAGCCATCCAATATTATATAAATATCGGACCCTATGCATGATAATGATAAAATTGGATGATTTGCGCCCAATTTTATTGGTCTCGCTATGAGTTTTAAAATATTGGGCTCGACTGCGTCTCGCCCAATATTTTTGCAACTCATAGCTCGACCAATAAAATTGGGCTGAATCAATCTAATTTTATTACATAGCTGTGCAAAATTATCAAATTTTGAAAATTGGGGGCGCTCTTCAAAAAATGTGCTAATATTGCCAGGCGGTGGCGGCCAAGCCTCATTCATTATAGCAATTCACCAAAAATGTCAAAAGAAATTACAGCAATACGGAGTGCAAACCACAAACCAATTTGGGTGCTTTGATGTGGGTCGGTCATGGGTGTTCCCATGACCTACATAGGACCTCGTCCTCGTTCGTTATTAATACAAAAAAAATCAGAAATAACCCTTCCAGTGGAGTTGATTCTTCAACTCCAACGGTTTTGGAATAAGAAAATATTCCTTCACAACATATAAAAAAATCAGAATTTTTCGTCAAAAAAAAAAAAAAAAAAAATGGACTGCCCATCCAATATGACACGATATTAGATAGGCAAAACAACAAATCATATCTTTTATTCTCATTCTTATTTAGTTTTGGTTGTTTAATCACCGACAATATTTTTATTTCAATAATATTCGTTAAAAGGGCAAACATATTCCCTTCCCCGCGTCAATGAAGCAACCGTACTAGCTGCGTGCACGCGTAACTTATACACGCGCGCGTAACACTTGCGCGACGACGGCACTAATAACTAAAACTATCGGCTCTCTAAGATAGGCAACAACCCATGATATTGCGTGTTTGCATTCTAAACCCCGCCCACGAACTGAAATAAAGATATATAAATAGCTGGACCCTATGCATGATAATATCAAATTGGATGATTTGGGGCGCCAATTTTATTGGTCTCGGGCATGAGTTTAAAAATTTTGTGCAACTGCTAGCTCGACCAATAAATTGGGCTGAATCAGCAATTTTATACATAGCTGTGGCAAATTATCAATTTTAAAATGGGGGCGCTCTTTTCAAAAAATGTGCTATATTGCCAGGTGGTGGCGGCCATGCCTCATTCATTATAGCTTCCCCAAATGTCATAGCGAATTACATGCATACGATTGGCAAACCACCAACCAATTTGGGTGCTGATTTGGTCGGTCATGGGTGTTCCCATGACCTACATAGGACCCTCGTCCTCGTTCTTTAGTAATACAGAAAAAAATCAGAATACCCCTTCCAGTGGAGTTTTGATTCTTCAACTCCAACGGGGTTATTGGATAAGAAAATATTCCTTCATACACCATATAAAAAAAAATCAGAATTTTTCGTCAAGATTTAACTTTTATGTGTTACAACAATGCGACTGTCTGAAATTGGATTTCTTGGCCGCCCTCCCCGACTATTGGCTTTAATGACACTATCAGTGATGACCAAAAGAGTCAAAATATTTGGACATTTCAGTAATAGCTTAAAGTGAAGGATAAGTCTGTTAGAATCCTCAATAAATAAACTTTTCCAACTAAGAATTGTCAGCAAAGGAAAACGGCAATATTCAAAGATACGAATCTCCATTGAATTACGTGTGGGGGTCGATACATACACATTCCGTTCGGACATTAATGACTAAATGACCGATTTTGTCCTTATTAGGTTGCTTTCTGGTCGTAATCATATTGCAGGATTTTTAAGATAACCTGTACTATTCAACGTGCAAAAATCTGATTTTTGATGATTTTTTATCGATTTTTGATTTAGCAAATCACTGATAGTGCCTTTATTGCACAACCATCACGGAAGAAGGCGGTTACATTCACAACTGAATTGCAATTCAATATGCTATACTTTGGCAATATTGATCGCACTGGGCACGAAGGGTATCAAAATTTAAGGAAGAAACGAACTGATTGGTAATAATTTTATGTTTTCGTGCAAAGACCAATAATGTTTGTAAACCTATGGTGATTAGACATGCTGGCGTTACTTTTTTTGGGTCTTTATATGCACGTCATGCACGTATAGCCACCAGGATGTGCGGATCCTGGGGACGAGCCAAACCACAATGGGGTCCTGCAGGAGCCTCCCCCGTAGGGTCCAGGGGCAGAAACGCCTAGTGAGGGCTATCCCGGTTTGCCTTGGCTACATGGATGCCACCACACCTCCATCTTTCATTGATGAGAAGTGTGGCTGGTTTAGGGTGCCGTCCATTATTTAATAACCCAATTGAGATAGTTTTTTTTTGAAAGCAGAGGAGTGTGCCGGGTCAATTGGGTGGCACTCTCACAGCGGGTCCCACGAATCCACGACTCCCGGCTGATCTAACTACCACGATCACGTCTATAGTCCTGGATCTTATTTTTGGAATAGACGTGAGAAGAAGAACAATACGTACCGTGCGCGGGAAGACGTACAAAGCCCACTCCGAAAAATATTGTTTTGGTGCAATTTTCGATTATTTCAATGCCCTCTCCTCTTTTCTCTTTTTTAGACTGCAGGTTGTGCGCGCATGCCCTCCCAAAAAAAAACGCCCCCCCCCCCCCCCCCCTAAAAAATCCCCCCCACAAAAAACCCCCCCCCCCAAAAAAAAAAAAAAAAAACCCCCCCACCCCAACCCCCCCCCCAAAAAAAAAACCCCCACAACAAGGGAAAACCAAAAGGGGCTATGTGCATGTTATCGCCCTCATGGTTCGTGGGAATTTTGCACTGAACCATATAATCCACCTTCCTTCGAGGGGACGTGGAGAGCGACCATATACCGGTACTTGCATAACAGCCTCAGTTTCGAAAAGAAGAAGGTGAATACCCGATGAATACCTTGATGGTACTCAGTTCGCCCCGGTCACTTGAAGAGAGGAACCCCATGATGGACCCCAAAGGAAGCTTCCTGCAGAGACTTTCTTTTCTTGGGCTTTCCACAGACCTTTTCCCTTAATCATATCAAAATATTGTATGGTGAATGTTCCAAACATAACAATGTTTTCCGCCCCATTTTACACATAAAAAACTCATTATCTAAAACCTAACGATAGTTCAAAAATGAGTGATAGCGTAAAATACTAGAGATATCTCACTAAACTACCACGCGTACTTATCGCAATGAAATCAGTGCCTCATCGAAATTGACTCTGGGTGGCGCTTTACCTCAAAATCGTCTGTGGAGTGGCCTGGTCTGGTGGCTATTCTCATTACAGATTTTCGCCCACCTATTTCCCCAAAGTATTGTGTGCGTTCTAAAAATACTAACTATACCTATCCAAGCATGTATCTCATATATAATCTGTTGTTAACGCCACTGGTATGATCATCGATGTAAACTCACCGCTGTAAGAATTTCACATTACGCATCGGTTCTTAACACATATGACGCATTGAATGCCAAAGTGTTTTTTTTAAAGAGATGTTATTCTTCAGAATCCTAGAGTGGGCGAAAAACATTCGATTTAATTGTCATGTTCTATGGCGGATTGAAAGAGCTGCAGGCGATCGATAACTTGCCGATTGCCCCCAAAAGAAATACAGACACAGAAACGCCACACTGGCCTGATTTAACTTTTTGGACACATTTGGGATGCATTTCAACAAACACGTCAAAAATTCTACTTTTTTCGTAGATTTTAACATCTACGTGTGGTGTTAGAATGAAGGCAACCATCGCATGTTTTACGCTATAAAAAATTAAAGAGTGACATGTTTTTTTTGGACATACACACAACGTTTACAGGGTGATCTAAACTACTCGTAGAGTTTCCAGAATTAAAATGGTATTTATAACGGCGCTGATTAAGAATCGAACATACACACTGTTGCTCAGAAAGTTGGAAAATTTTTTTCAGACCCACCACTTAAAGCATATTGCACTCTTTTTTGGAAGAGCGCCCCAATTTTTCAAAAAAATTGAGCATTTTTACAACGGTTCATTGGTAACGGGCTAGTACACCAACCTGTGAATGGTTAAGCTCGAAAAATGTCTGTGTCTCACAACGCAAGGAATTTTGTAATTAGAATAATTATTATCGGGATCGATCCCGATAATAATTCACGGGGGGGTTGCTGAACGGGCCTTCCAAGGTAAATAGCCGGGTAAATAGCGCCATGTACTTGTCTTCGCTCATCCATTAGTAACCGGTTTTATGGTTCAGGCAAATCAGTTAAAAGGTTTATTTTCCTCGAGGTGGCACTATTTTCCCAATGGACGGACATAACGTAGCATTTCCAGCTCTGCCGTTAAGTCCCATCTGGGACCCAAATTCTAAGTACAAATCGCTTAATTTATGACAAAACGCATTTTTTAGCATTCTCGTTCGGCAGCCCATCCAGCATCACCAACGTAACTGGTGCCAAAATATCAAATGTTAAAATTGGGGGCGCTCTTCATCTGCAATCCCTCTTACATGAAGTGCATTCCTTGTTATGTAACGAGTCCTCTGTGTAAATCTCGCCCAAATTTCTGTATCTTCATTCCATATAAAGTCCTATATTACTATTATTTTTCTCAATTTCGGTGGCCTAACCTAAGAGCTCAATCTACCATACGGCAGTTGAAAGATGGTCATACCTTAGTGTAAATATTACCATGAGTTAGACAGAGTAAAGACTCTTTTACGGAATAAATCTGTACAATCCTTGTAATCCTTTGATCCTCTTATAGAAGATTTCATGCTAGGCTAATTTCATGAGGTCTTACATAGAGGATGAAGCAAAGATGGCCCAGGAACACATATGCCAAACCAATTGCTTATAATTCGATAAATTAAGTTTTCGAAGATAACTCAGTTTTTCAGGTGAAAAGTGAAGAACTCAGTTTATCGAGTAAAAACTATAATTATTGACTGATATATAAAGTTTTTCAGAGAGAAAAAACACGTTCTTCAAATTAATAAACTGAATTTATCATTGATTAAGCTCAAAGTGCATGTTTAATTAGGCACAGATCTGTTTAGATTTGGTTAAAGGTGGATGGCCCGATTTAAGGATACGAAGTTTTCATCTTGATAGATTGGCCTTCACTCCAAAACCCCATCTGTAAAGTTTCGCGCCGATATTTCAACCCGTTTTGATGCGAGAGCTAAAAACGTGATTTTGTAAGCCCCATAGAGTACTGTGTAGAATTAATATTGGTCGACCAAAATGGGGCACATTTTCGCTCATAACTTCCAAACCAAACATCCTTTGGCTCTAAGATTTCACAGGGTAAATGAGAAAAATAGTAGCTTTCTTCTTATACCAAAATGTTGACCACTTCCGGTAAAATCTGGGGCTTCTGGGGACGAGGCTATTGGCGATCGGGCCACGGACCTTGAGAACATGGCAATCAAATCAAATGTTTTTTGCACTCGAGGATTCTGGGAATAAACAACTGTTTGAAAAACACAACTTTAATTGGCATTCAATTCAATTCAATTTTATTCAATTCAATTTTATTCAGCATAACATATCGAACGTGACAGAAATGTATAATACAGAATAGGCCTAATATAAAATAATACATAAAGTATCAATTGTAGACTGTACTAAGATAAACTGGTGAGGTATATGATAATGATATGCTAGGACCAGTAATGGGCAACCCGATAGGGCTTATGGTTATTGCTGGCCCTGTAATACATACAAGTAAAATATACTCAATATTACAATAATGATACAAGTAAGGGATGATATAGAAAATTTACATAGGTAAATAAACATAACAAAAAACAGAGACCAACAAACAAAAACAAACAATATCTAAGCTAAACAAACACTTAACGGGAAAACGGGATACGCGAATTTGGAAGAAGGAGAGACTTATCAACATGTCTTGCTGAGGTATGTAATAATATTGCATAATGAGGAAGCAGAGATAGAAGAGGTAGAGGTGAGAAAAAGGTAAGGAAGAGAGATAGAAATAGGATGAAGAAAAGGTGTGAGAAATAAGAACTTGGGGAGAAATTTAAAAAGAATTGTACTGGTTGATGAAATGTTTTTCAGTTGAGCTTTAAAAGTATTTTTGTTTGTAATTGTTGTGATGGATTATGGAAGATCATTCCAACGTTTTGCGCCGTGATACTGGATAAAGTGCTTTTCAGAGGAAGATTTTGGGAGGGGAAGATGGAGTTTGTCGGCTTGTCTGGTGTTATAGCTGTGGTTATGTGGATTTGTCTGTTTGTGGTAAAGTAATTGCTGAAGTTCGGAGGTAAATGATTGTTGTGATAGTCAAACATGAAGAGCGCTGTTTGAAGTTGGTTGAGGTGCTCTAATTTAAGTGTTTTCAGTGAGTGAAATAATGGCAAAGTGTGAGTTATGGGGGGTGAGTTTGTGATAGTGCGAATGGCCCATTTCTGTGTGATATTTAGTTTGGTGAGTCGTGAATGATAGTTGGAGGCCCAGATGATGTTACAGGAGCTAAGGTATGGGAGAACTAGTGTGTTGTAAAGTGATTTTAAGGTGTAGTCTGGAAGGTGGTGTTTAACTCTGTAGATTGTACCAATTGCGTGAGACGCTTTGGTGGTGACAGAGTTGATGTGTTCATTCCATGTTAGTTTGTCGTCGATTGTGATGCCAAGAAATTTGGTTGAGTGTACCTGGGAGATTGTCTGGTTATCTATTGTTAATGTTTGGTTGTGATTAGTGTTGTGTGTAGAGAAAAGCATGTAGTTAGTTTTTAAAACATTGAGAGAAAGTTTGTTAGCCCGAAACCAATCAGTGATTTTGCGAGTTCATGGTTCATATTGTTAAAAAGTGCATTAATGTTAGGGTTTGAAAGAAAAATGTTTGTGTCATCTGCAAATAAGATTAGTTTTAGTGTGTTAGAGATGTTAGTGATGTCATTCATGTAAATGATGAAAAGTAGGGGTCCAAGGATTGAGCCTTGCGGGACGCCAACTGTGATAGGTTTGATGGATGATGCGGTGGAGTGTACGTAGACTGATTGTGAGCGGTTAGTTAGGTAACTCCTGAACCACTCCAAGGCTACTCCACGTACACCGTAATGATAAAGCTTGTGAACATGGCAATCAATCAAATGTTTTTTGCACTCGAGGATTGCAATGCGTCATATGTGGTTAAGAACCGATGGTACAATTTGATTACATTTTGTGATTACAATTTTTTTCTGCATGTTACAATACTTTTGTACAGTGAGTGTAGTTGCGTATGGAAACAGTTAACAGGTTGTACAAAATTACTGAAACGAAAGAAAAAAACACACTTCCCATTTCCACAAAATCTTTATCTTAAAAAAATGTTTTTGGAAGCATCACGACATGCCGACATTGTTTTGCTGCTCATAAAGTTGGAATAAAATATTTGTTTACCAGTTTTTATGGAATGATTCTTACAGTGTGAGTTATTTATGATATCTATGGTGTATATGTCACATTATATAACACATAAAATATTTCTGTCATTTGATTGGTGGATACTATATCATGTGACATAAAATATTTGAGACTAGTTCCCCAAAATGTCACAGGACGGGGAAAAAAGTTCCCATAAAAAGCTACTATTTCCCCCATCACGGGGAAATAGTTAATTTTATGGGAACTTTTTCCCCTGCATTGGTATCTTGACTAGTACTATAGCCTTGAGTTGCAGTGGCAGCTGATCTCGACGAGACTTGGCAAAGTTTTTCAAATGACAGAAATATTTTTATATGTTATATAAAACAATATTGACTGCTCTATATTCGTGAAATGGTGCAAAATAACTACCCGAGGTGACTGGAGACCGTGAGCCTACTATTTTCCCCGAGACTATACTTGATTGATCAGTCTCTAACGAACATATCACCATGAACTTAAACTGACAAAAAATATACAAGTTAGCAGGGCTCGCCGTAGCTTGTTTAGCATAGCAGTTTGCTACACATTTTCTGCCATTTGCTATGCAATTTTAAGATTGTGTAGCAATTTTTCCCCATACATTTGCACTATCAATATGATCAAAGCAAGAGCGCGAGCGCTGCAAGTTAGTCGAAATGGACACCGTCTGGACTATTTTTAGTGGCAGGCTGAACAGTGTTTGTTTCCAATGTATTTCAACTCAATACATGAGTGATAACTTAAAATAAGGTATTCCAAAAAATAAAATAACTTAATAAGCCCCTAAAATTCATATTGCTTATATGCGTTAAAGTGC
>JAMKCH010052565.1:0-10592 GCA_023653785.1 Ophioderma brevispina
GTCCCTGAAGAAGAAATACACATACTACGTGGAAAAAATTGTTATTGAGCTGATTTTTTCACCAGACATGCAGAATACATCATATAACAACATATCCAAAATCCCCATGAATCCCCTTTGGGGAAAATTTTTTATCCAAGATGGCCGCCAAAATAGCTGGCATTCCATATAATTAGCTATATCTTGGCTTCTCAAGTAGATGTGTTGATGATTTTAGTCTAAATCTAAATTATCCATGTTTTCCTTTATGTTGAAATTCAAAATGGCCGCCATTACATATAATTTGCTTTATCTCAACTTCAGAACAAGGAAAAGAGGGAAGAAACAAACAAATCAATTATATCTAAATAAATATATGTAAGCGAATAATAAAAATGACAAGAAATAATTATAAATGAATAAATATAAATAAGTGAATAAATAAATAGATATGAATAAATAAAGAGAAATTTTGTAAAAGGGACGGGTACAAAAGACGGAACCTGAATTATGTAATAGGAAGTCCTCTTGAGGTGTTTTCACACCCAAATGTCATTTCTCCCAATTTCTGGGATTCATCTTTATATATTTCTTTCACACCCCAGTTTCCATTTCTGGTACTTGGTTGTAAAAATAGAAATACATATGGCCTATTGTTTCTATGCCCACTTCTGGCAAGACGTACGTGTGTAGGCCTATAATTAATCATGCGTTTATGTGAACAGTATACGAAAACTGCATTATACTAAACTTTTTTTAAAACCATTCTTTCGAATTAGTATTATATTGAGCAGTTTGGGGAAATTGCATTCTGATTAAGTTCAAATAACATAACATCCAAGTCATTCTTTCGAATAGACTAAAGATGAACTAAAATGACTACTATTTGGTAATTAGAACAATCCCTTTTCGGGATTATTGCTTTTAAATAACCCATCTATATATGCGACAGTTTGACCGAGCTTCCTTGCAGGACACTGCAAAGGAAAGTATATGTCAGTGAGAAGATTATGTAATGGCAGGGAATTGACAGCCATTTTGGTGGCCATTTTGGATTTTTGAGTTATAGAAAACATCAATAATTTAAATTTAAACAAAAAAAATTATTTGAACCTCAAAACATATTCAAAAACATGAGATATAGCTAATAATATAAAATGGCGGCCATTTTGGATTTTTGCGTGAAGGAAGTCATCAGTGATTTAGATTTGTACATAATTGGATTCTTTGACCTCCAAAGATATAGCTAATTTGGTGGCCATCTTGGATAAAAAAATTCCCCAAGGGGGATTTATGGGGATTTTGAATATGTTGTTGTATTGCATTCTGCTTATCTGGTGCAAAAATCAGCTCAATAACAATTTTTCCGGGTCAAAACCCCCAGGGACTACACTAATACGGATGAGTTAGTATACACGTAGGGTAACTAGGGTTACGCACGAGTTTGGTGAACGGGCCCCAGGTTCTTAAACTTAAACGATGCATTACAATCCACCATTCATTAAAAAACATTTTCCGTTCATGCAATAATTTAGCGGCAGTGGTGCACACAAAACATAGATGGGTCCAAAACCCGAACTACTTGTTGGTTGACATTTCACATGAAATTTTAAAGCCTTCGGCTCCTGGACACCGCAAACACTCAAGACGCAAGTGGTATCTGCTCCTTCAAACCGAAGTGTTGATGTAGCATGACTTGCTTGTAACGATGTAATTATCCCATTACAGGACATGTAATAGAAGAGAATTAAAGCGCCTTCTTCATGTTGGGAGATAATAAGGAGGGCACAGTCATGGATGAGGAAAACAAAACCATTAGAAAAAGAATGACGAAAATGTATGGAAGAAGAGGTCGATTTTTCTCGGAAGGTGATATTTTCTCGGCTTTTGAACGTTTACAATGTTTGGCAAATAGACAAAAAAACAAGTAAAATAGAAGGATACAATCGAATAAAACAATTAACCAAGGTTTAAAATAAGCAATTGCTGGTGGCAAATTTACCACTGCTAAAGGCAAAATGCGCCTGGTTTTGAAACTAAACTGTGTACATTTGTATAGACCAGTGGCAATAAAATGTTAAACACACCCAACATTGCTCCTGGATCTGAAATCCTCATGTCAAGTCCTGCAATTAAAACGGGATAGTCCTGCTGTCTTTTTAGGCCTTAAGTCTTGTATATTGGATTCCATTCACAGAGGCAGTCCAAGCAAAGTTTTGGGCTTGTTTAACCGTTGTAACAGTTGTAAAAACAGGTTTCCTCCCATGCCATGCTAGTACCTCAACTAAAACGCTGGTTAACCTTTTAGTTGTTTGGATCTGCTATAGGTTACACACCACTAACTCACTTATCCACAGTAGTCTATGGGAAAAATGGCAACTTTGAGCATGCTTCTTTTACATTAAAACTCTCACAGAGGAAATACAACAATGTCACACCAAAGTACACGCTAAAATCACCAAATAACCAAATTTTGAACATATGATGACCAGAAGATTTTTTAGTTACGAATCACTAAACTTGCTCGACATCAGACCGGCAACACAAGATTTTCTATAGTCACTAAAGCTAGTAATGGGCAAATCGATGGAAAATTGATGAGCGCGGAGTAAATTGCCTCAGTCACTGTCCAAATGCCACTTCGTTTGAGAAAACATACCAGTCTACCATGTCAATCATTAAATTCCATCACTTTCTTAATATAACTAGTGCATTTTCAGACATTTTAAAGCATTTTTGTTCAGATGCCATGCAAAAAAAGTAGTCCACCCCCACCCCAGATTTCTTACCTATTATTCAACGAATATGGCGGACTGTCTCACATTTAATCTTAATACTTTGCATTTTTTGAAACCTATGAACATGTTTTTTAAAAGTATTTCTGATTTTTTAAAACGACTGTTTCTCAAGGGGGTGGGGCACATAAAGAAGTGCTATTTACACCATCGGTCAATTTAAAGTGTCCAGCTTTCGTGATTAGTCCCGATGAAGTACGAACCACTTCTGACAAAGTTGGGCTCTTAATATTGTTCCGACGGCCCACTCGTTGGAGTCGTATTACTTCTATTAATAGATACATATCGAAAATGCGCATTAGGCATTGAGTTGTGACTTGCGAATGTCAAATTATGGTCCAACACAAGCCGTTTGTTTTCGGTCAATTGAAGCGTAAACATTCAAGAAACAGTTACTTAGAAACTTGAACTTTTGAACTTTTAACTTCCTTCCCATATTATCAAAAAACATATATAAAACAATGCAACAAACGTAATTATTGTAACCAAAACACACTATAGTAGAAAATATTGCATAGAGGAGCGTCCAAACTGACATAAATGCCAGAGGTGGACGTCCCCTAAACTAAAACATTACAAAGTGCTCCATATAATGCAAATTTCTCAAATGTGGGAGATATATCAAGGATGTTTGTTTTATTAACGACATTATCTTGTTGTGAAACTGGTGAAAATGACGTTTAAAACAAAGCTGAAATGACAAAATGGCCCCCGCCATCTAGAGAAAAAAAAGTGAAGCACAACTTTGGCACTTTGCTGGCGATCATATTATATCAAAGATATACTCAAACATTGAACAACGCACCTCGTCATGGGACTTGATATTTATTAACTCTTCTGTAATAAAAAAAAACACTTTCCTCAGTTGTAAATTGCCTTATTTTTAGAGCTAAACACTGACTCACAGCTTTCAAAGTGATGGTAAAGTAACTGACAAGAAGAAAATGAATGCAAGCCCCTTTTTAATTTCAAATTCTCTCCAGTTGAAATCAACTTAATTATTTGTAAATGGGACTTTTGAAAGAAGATTCAAGTGATTCCAGTTTACGTCTCGTTGGTTCATATAAAACTTGCGGTCTAGTTCTGTAGGTATTTATTTGTTGTTGTTGTTGTTGGCTCGGTCCATTTGTTCTTCCATGTTCTCCTAAAGCGCTACACCATTTAAAATGATAATACAATGAAATGAAGTTAATTTCATGAGCTTTTATTCTTTTGGACTGGGGGTACCTGACGCTGCGAAATAGACCTGGTTTTGGACCACACCACATTAACTTTTATGGCCTTAAGAATTACCAATAAGGTAAAAATAATCATTAAACTAATACGTGTATCGTTATTACTATCAGCATCAAAATTTAGCAGAGGAAATGGTAGTAGAAATGTATTCTTTAATGGTATTCCATAATTTCGGCAATTATTTAAATTCATTGAGAAACCTTAGAAAGTTTTGTATTCAAAGACATGGTTTTGTCGTGGCCTTGATGTGTAGCCAAGTTTGTGGAAAAATTTCATTATCATTAAACGTTTGCGTTATGGAAATGACCAATTGTAAGTAAAAAAAAACATCAAATTGATGGGGACTGTCTTCTAAGAATGATATCGCCTATAAACATCGTTTTACGGAGAGTGGTATTTAATTCTCGCTCACAATTTGTAATGATATTGCATTATACAAAATAACCCATTATCCTTAAAATTATTAGCCGACATTACTAATGGAGATTACACATTATTCAATTGATAGCCTCGTCACTGATAACGTTGCCATTATCATCATTCACCATCTTTAAGAGGAAAGGCTGTTGGAGGTAATGTGTTTTAAAATACTCCATAATTTTATTAGAATCCATTTACATTTATCATTATGAAGCTCTTGCATAAATTCAATAAAGGTTAATTTGGCTAGATCAGAACAACCAAATAATGCACAGAACACAGAAAAATCATCTGCAGAAATTTTTCTTAAAACGTGCAGGTAACCAGGTGCATGTATTGGATTATCCAGATGTTCGATGATCTGAAGGACAAAACAGAGTACATTCAATACAGGGAATGAGGCGCGCCCATGCCCGCGGGGTTCAGAAATGTGACCAAATGTCATTCAAAGTCCAATCGATCGATACGGTCACATCATGGAACAGAGCTGGCCTTGGGCGGCTGTGCACTGCATCACCGCATCTGCTTAAGCATAAGCCCGGCTTTCTAAAGTCGTTTCATGATGTTACCCACATTCCATGTTCAATAGGTAACAACATCTTGCATTGGTTTATTTAGGTGATGCATTCATTACCCCCCACATGGAGAACACAATAGTAGGGACACAGTTCGTTTATGACACAGGTGTGAAAGTAATTATAGTCAGGCAGCTATCATAGTCCGAGCTCCATGAGACGGAACAACGGTATAAAGCGTGAAAACTAATGTTGCGTAAAAGAGTAAACTTCTTAGCTAAACATAGTTTATCGGGGTTGTGGATTCGACCCGTTTGCCATATAACCCCGTGGACTATCTCTATACATTTTATCGGCTGGTGTAAAACGCATAAGTGCATAAGCGGCATAATCTGCATAATTACATAAGTGCATAATTTCATAAGGTGCATAAGCTGCATAAGTCCATAATCAGCATAAGGTGCATAATTGCAAAAGCTGCATAAGTGCATAATCCTCATCTGCATAAGTGCATAATCTGCAAAGTTGCATAATCTGCATAAGTGCATAATCTGCAGTGTATTAATCTGCATAGTGAATAAGCTGATAAGTGCATACGCTTGCATAAGTGCATAATCTGATAAGTGCATAAGCTGCATAAGTGCATAAGCTGCATAAGGCAATGAATCTGCATAGTGCATAATCTGCATTGTATAATCCATCAAGTGATAAGCTGCATAATTACATAGCTGCATAAGTGCATAAGGCTGCATAAGGTGCATAAGCTGCATAAGAGCATAGTGCAATAAGATGCATAAGTGCACGATGTTAAAATGTATTGATGGTACAAAGTGGTAAATAAGATTTTAAACAAACGTGACGCTCGGGTAGTTTCCGGTGTTTTCGGCTACTTTGTGTATCAGTGATTGTTGGAAAATCGCTGGAACCCAAATTGACTAGTTTGTTTCAAAAAATATCAAAATACTTATTTTTTTAAAGAAAGGGGGACAAGTTTGGATGAGTGAGGATGGTTTTTTGGATGGTTCCCGGTGTTTAACCTCTTTGTGTTTCACCCTTTTACCTTTGTGATAAGCAATTTGCTTCAAGTCTATTACACTATTTTGTTAAAAATGGTCAAAAATAATGCTTTAACACAAAAGGGAACAGTTTTGATTGTTTTCCCAGATGGTTTCTGGATCGTGCCCGGGCTTGCTTTGTGTTTCAGTGTTTGATTAGAATTGCCTGGGACACAAATTCAAAATAGTCAATTTGGATTGAAATAAATGAAAAAAAAAATCGAAAACATCGGAGCAAATACATTCATCAAATTATATATGAAATGGTTTTGGTTATGCCTGGTGTGAAAGTTTTTTGATAAGTGGCCGTGAAATCAGTGAAATTTGGGCGGCACCACCCCCCAAATTGTTTTGGCATTGCCGGTGTGGCTGAGATATAAGTGCTCCGGGGTCACAGTCCGGTAACAATGGTGAAACAGATTGTTCCGTTCCACCAAGGGGAGACAATATTCTAGATAAAATTTTAAACTTATGTCAATGAGCTCTACAACCCCTGAAAAACATGCTGCTGGGTTACAAAGTGGTCATTGTGTGATCATTGTGACCCAATTAATCAAAACCAAACCAGCTTTCGTTGTTTCTTTTAGGTGGGAGGGATTCGTCCGACCACTCAGAGATTCGTGTATAAGAACTTTTGGTCAATGGATAAAACTTCTGGAGGATTGGAGGACGTTTTTAGACCAATAGAAGGGGAGTCAAATGGCTAGTGAACTTGAAAAATATGTTAAGGGATAAAGAGGTTCCCATTTTCGTTGTAAAATTGTCACTTGCAAAAAGGAATGATAAAGGGCCATGGATGAATAATGCCAATCCGCAAGAGTTGAAACAAAACGTCAGAAGCATTCAAGCAGGGGGGGGTGTGGGAAGTATTTAAAGAACTGAAAACTATGTTGCTACTGAAATAAAGAAGGCGAAACACGACTCTCTGAGAAAACATTAAATGGTCTTAAGAATGTAGAACCAGGAAATGGCATAAACATATTAAAGGGGCATTTCTGATCCCGCCTCGTCCCCCGCTTACTAAACATGTTTGAGATTTTTGATCATCCGAAACCGTTGGCCCAATATAGTAGCTCTGGTGCCTAATCTTAGGTAAAAATTCGATTTACTTAGGAAGAAAATTCGGTAATTTTGTATTTTTTCTTGTCGGTAAACGGACAAATTCAAACACAGTGGCCTTATGGGGCAGTGCTTACAAACTAATTGCTCAATAAATCAAAACGCAACTTCAGAATCACCTGCAATTTTAAGTAAGCTTTTTTGAGGATATCTATAGTAAATCAATAAACAAACAGTAAATATGTAGGATCACGGAATGCACTTAAACCTTCGTTCAAAAGTCTTAGTACTATCAATATCAAAAAAAGGAGGCGAAATATTTATTACCAATGCGTTAAAATGTCCCACCAAATGTCGCGGTGGTATCACTAACATGCGATTAATGCAACTCAATCACCCCACCCCTCCCGATTCACCGCAACACACCACTCCCTCCCCAACACCCCACACAAACCCCACCCCTCCTCAACACCCCGCATCACCCCCACCCCTACGCAACACCCTATCGCCAAACACCCCACCCCTCCTCAACACTCTGGCAACACCAACCCCACTCCCGCAACACCCCACCACCTCCTTAACACCATACAACACCCAGGAAAACAAATACTACCAAAACAAAAAAAGAACCTTAAAAAAAAAACACCCCCCTCGCCCTACCTTTCCCAACATTGCCAACACGCCACTCCCTCCCCAACACCCGCAAGCCCCTTACTCCCTCCCCAACACCAGCCAACACACTCACCCCCTCCCCAACACCCGCAACATTCCCACCCCACCCACCCCACCCCCTTTCCTCAAAACCCTGCAACACAACACACCCCTCCCCAACATACCGCAATACCCAACCCCCTCCGCAGCACCCCGCCCACCCACCCACGCTCACCAACCCTCTCACTATGACATAGTAGTATCATGTTAGCGAAGCATTTGCCTAGCTGCCATACCGTTGAGAAATACGCAATATGCATATTAATTAGCTCATTTGCATATCTAAGCCGCATAAATCACAGCGGCTTGTATGCAGTGCAGGAATTTTGATTATCAATGTACCGTTCAAAAATATAGCAATACCGGACTGTTTTTGCATATTAATTAGCTCATTTGCATTCTCGACTTGCCCGAAAATACGCCCAAAATCTAATCGGGTCGAGAACTTTTCAGCCCGCCTCCTTCCACCAAGACATCATAATAAGCCTTACGGAACTCCAGAAAACTTGTACACAGGCCTTGCAGGCACATTTTCATAAATTATTTAAATTAGATACTGAATTAGTATATTTACGGCCAAAATCTATCAGGTCGAGAAATCATCAACCCACTAATTCAGATAAATCGTATACAACGTGGTTAACATTTTTATCACGAAAGCCGAACGGACCGCTTGTCATTTCATAGTCCCCGTTCCGGAACTCGTTCGGCGGGGACCATTATTGACGTCAAAATCCTTTGAGGTTAGTGAGATATGACCTTGTTGCAAAACAGTGTGCAATTTCCAATGGGTCATTTAAGATTTAAAGTGACAGGAGGAGGATTTTTTTAGGATACAAATTCTTTCCAAATTGCGCTGTCGGTTTGTAGACCACCTACCGAGAAGTTTCGAATGTTTATTGGGCAAACAAGCACGAAAGAAAACCGCAAACCTTGTTTTCATCTGGCCAAGTCATCCCTATAGGAAACCATGCTTTAGTTTCTGGTTGTGCACGACAAAAAGTACTAATCATCTCTCCCGGGATCATCTCATTACAAAAAGACGGCGTTTCGGCTTATTCAATTTCACGTGTGATCTTAAACATGGTAAGCCTTCCAAATAGGCCAAAAAACCTGGGTCGAAAAAAAATGAGGGGCGCGCTCTCTGGAAATCTCCTCATGTCTCCTTTAAATATTCATTGGACCAGCTAAGCCTGTTTAATAAAGTTTTTGTCCGATGTGTGTAAGAGCGCCCTCCTACCGCCCTACCGTTAAGTCTTTGATTAAAGACTAGCACTCTTTACGACGGATGTTGATGCCGATTGAATCACCGTTGCTGTACGTTGGCATATCCTTACCCTCCCACCTAAACGCCAATTTTTCCGGACCCGACGCAAAAATGTTGTCTTGCACTGTGAGGTAGGGTAAAAATAGAAAACAAAAAAAAACAGCCCATCACCCATTAATATTTTTAAAAAAAAAAAAAAAATAACCCATTTACGCCCACCCTACTTTTAAGCCCAACAGGTATGATAGTCCGACAGGAAATCACCACTTTCCATTGATACCAAAGGAGTACAACCCAACAAGCGCCTAGAATTGCGTCAAAATGACGTTATAAGTTCACATGTCAGCAAAAACTTGAATTTCCAGAGTACAGTTGTTAGAATGAGGGAAAAATGCATTTTTTCACCAAAAGTCTACCAAAATCCGATTTTGTCCCGCGTTTTGGCTCTTCTTGATGAGAAATGACTAGGTGTATATAATTGCAGAAAACATTCTAAGTACAATGGTTTGAGGCAAAGTAACCATTGCAAAATATCAAATTTTCCACCCTAAATTCAGTTTTTCATACTTCCTTAACTTATGGCGTCACTGACGTCCTAATGGGGATGTTGGTACTTATGTTGATATTCTGTAGAAGAAAACTCTAAGCGATCCTGTGTGGTACCAAAAAGAAGGATCGGGGGGTGGTGTTTAGTAACGAAAATCGCAGGGAGTGGCACCCACCCCCTTTCGGGACTTTTGTTAGAAGTTACTCGTCTCCTGAGTAAATACACATTTAGTAAACTTCCCTGAAACCGCGATCTTAAAGGTGCAAACAAAGATTTCAAATAAACAGGTTTCCCATAAAAAGGTGAAAAAATTCTGATTATGTGCACTGGTCTAAAGCTTTCCAGCTGAAAGGATTAAGCTGAGAACTGTCTTTGGTATAAAAAATGTGAAATTTCTAAGTTTCTTATAGGGAGCAAATACGAAATTCAGCTATGCTTTTCTAGAAATAGTAACCATTTAGGAAATCACCCTTTGCTTCATTTTATGTTATTTCGCAGCAAATTTTCAAAAAGTAGGGACTCTATTGAGTGTCTAATATCTATCTCTGAATCACTCTTAACACAGAAAATATAGATGACTTGAAATCTCGTTGCACCTATTAAGGCTAGTTATTACATGGCTGCAAATGGTAGGCCTAAACAACTATACACAGGGGTCAATTTTTTTATATAATTCATTTATGTAAAAAACATCACTAAATTCCTGATAAGGCCTAATAACTGGTGTAAGATCATGTAAGACACAAGGGCACCAATTTGGCACAGAACACAATGGGCAAACAAAGAATGATTTCCCTGTTTTATGTATATTTTATTTTAATGACAATCAACTATTTCCACACTCCATTTCATCCTTAATTTTGAAAGTGTCGGTTCCAATTGTTTCAACATTTCTTCTTATTACTTAATATCTGAAATTTTTTTTTTTTTTAAAAATCATTTTGGTTTTACCATTTTGACCACAATAGTAGAATGTCGGTTCAGCCAATGCTAATCAACCAAACAAAA
>JAMKCH010052566.1:0-15101 GCA_023653785.1 Ophioderma brevispina
TTGTACCATTTTCAACTGAAAATGAGGAAAGGAAAGCAGTTAGTTCAACTTTTGTCTGCATTCCCAGGTTGTGGGCTATCATAGGATTATGATCAGCAGGGTTTCATATGGAAAAAAACTATGGGACACCTTTTAATCTAAAAAAGTTAGTTCCCACATTATTTTTGAAATTCGAAGTAATTTTCTATACTGTGTCTCTATGTTCATTTGTGCTTGCATAATTTCATTCCCATGCTAGATGGTGGACTTGTTATTTTTCATTCTGCATCATATTCGTGTTTTTGATTGCCTATGGTGTGGCAGCCCAAGCCATCATGTTTCCAAATGCTCTAGCTTTGTTGGAGGTTACTTCAAGGTGTTGTGTGTCGACATTCATACTTCCAGATGTATGGAGAATTGTTTCTGGAAGATATTTTGGGTAAGGATACAATTAAAAGGAAAAAGTTTTAAATAATACTGATAAATTAAATCACAATACCAAAATAAGAGAAAAATAAATTGGAAACTCAGTCGTTAATACCAAATTTGAGTATCATCACTTAAAAATATTGGAAAATTAAAAAAAAAAAATAACAAACACTGCTCTGATCTCTTTCAGTTGAAACTCAATGCAAATCTGAAGAGAAGCAGCTAGTGGAGGTCGATGCCCAGATGTTGTATTCTTCCGTTGGCATCAGACTCTTATACTTCTACATGGGGGGTTGCTGAGGAACATGCCTATCCTTAACCTTCTCCTTGCCATGTTCATGTGTAGTAAAAATGTGCTCAGTCTTGGTATGTGTCAGAGTTTGAATGTATACTCTTTGGAATGATGCTTAGTGACATTCTGATATCAAACAATTTGATAAATTCACTGTGAGAGTAAACTCAGTAATAGGCATTAGTGAATTACACTTTCTCTGACGGATTTGTCTCATAACAGGTAACAAGAGATCTCATCAGAGGCTTATAAACAAGAATATCTGACCCCAAAATAAGAGTACTAGTTCGGGGAACCTGAAATTACAAGACTAGTAATTACCAAGACCCAAACTCCGGGTGTCATTGTGACAGTATTGTATAATGAGACGGTCTTGTAATTTACGATTAATCTGTAGGTAGTGCGGGTTAGGGTGGTGAGGTTTGGTGTTAGGGCCTATATATTATACCCAAGCAACACAATGATTCAGTGGGAATTCTTTCCAAACAGAACGGTCCGGGTCCGGCGGACGTTAAGCGCCTTGTCTTCGGCTTGGTATTTTTCTAGTATTAGGAATAATAAACATTCAAATATCGTAGTAATTTGCATAAGTTTAATAGTACTTTTATATGTTTGGACATGCAGTCCAGCCTAAATACAATATAGCAACTCACCCAATGAAATTACGCAATGTTTTGTTGATGTGGGCCGGTTGGGGTTGGTCAAAACAGTGGTCATGGAGTGAATCCCATATATGGCCCATTCGCATGATTCTGGCCTACACAAATAATATGTTAAAATCCTTAGGTGTTACAGTGGAGCTGATTCTCCAATTCCGACGGGCAATGGTTGGGACTTGGAAAATATGCCAGCTTGATACTCTAGCAAAAACAAATCTGCAGTATGCAGAGTTTTTATTATTTTAGTTTTTTTGTGTTAAAGGACATAATTAAGTATACCCTAAGAGGCTAGCTGTTAGGTATACATGCACTTTATTCCATAAATGAATTATTGCATGGATTTACACGGGGTGATGATACAGCATGGACACCAGGAGGTGGGAAAGGGAAAGGTATCCGAATGTAATTTTGCTTTGTGTTAAACCAATGACATTGTCTAATGGTGATTTCTGGACCTTTGCAGTTGCAGTGAATTTCAAGATTTCCTTATTTCATGAATCATCAATCATCAGTATGTATTCACATCACATTAACCATGATTTGTAAAGAGGTTGCGTTGCGACAATATCACAAACACTTTGTGCTCCCAGCTGATGAACTTCCTGTGAAATTGTTAATAATTTTATGCCACAATTTGTGACAATTTTACAGGAGGTCCCGGACAAAAAGTGGTCTCATTACAACCAAGAAAGGGACCAAAACTGAAAGAGGGAGGGAAACAAAGACTATAGCAATTTGTTATTCAAAAGTTCAGAAATCAATTCCAATGGGTAACAAAACCAGCTCACCTACACATAATTCTTCATTTCTTCTTTCAGTCCTGGGGATTTTATTTTGTTCCCAGTGGTCATTTGGTAAGACTGTGGTGTATGTGCGTGTGTGGGTCTTTTTACTGTAAATGAAATGAAATTGGCGCTCCATCAGCTATTGTATAATCTGCCCTTGTTTATCACAATTCTGTCATACAAAAGGCAAGCACTTTCTTCTGTCTTCTGAAGCAGGGGTGGATTAAAGGCATTGACACTTTACTTTGTTGTGCTGTTATTAAGGGCTTGGAAAAAGATTTCGTTTTGGATCCCCCCCCTTACTTAAGAATCTTCTTTGAATCGACTGAAAAAAATGTGTCGGCAAGCAAATATTGACTGCCCCCCCCCCCACCCTGAGAAGAATTCCTGGGTCTGCCCCTGTTCTGAAATAATGTTAATTGACACTACACACTAAAAGGGCCTAACTCACTCCTTTAAAACTGCTAAATCAAATAATAAGACTTCAAACCTGCAATTTATGTCAAAAGTAGGATGTGGCGTAAATGGCTAGTTCTTTGGATTTCTCGGTTCAAAGACAAGATGATGTTTCATCACAAAAAAACCCTTCTTTAAAAAACTCATAGAAAGCAGTTTTCTTCTCCACAAAAAGGCATGGCTTAGCCCTAGTTGGTCACTTCTCCTTGGACAGGGGGTGGTTCATCCATGTTCCATAAAGCATTCAAAAAAAGCATCCCTAAAATGCTTTAGTGGTTGCTACATTTGACTGATATTAAAGTTGATTGTACGGTTGTTTTCATAGGGTTGTTAATGTTTTATAGCTTTTTTTAATCTGTATCTTTTTGTAATCGTAGCATGTTTAATAAACCAGAAATGACACCTATTTAACACTTTATGGATTTTAAGTATATGATTAAGTACTAAATTACTACGGAAAGAAATACTGTAAATTTACAGAGAAAATCCCCAGGCATCCATTCTACCAATAAAACCCAGGAAAAATACAGGATTTCATTCAAAGTCACTGGATATTTTACAGTTTGAGTTAATATGGTTTACAACAAAACTGATAAATTTTAAAGAACATGCAGCTGTAAAATGTTGGATAGGCCTACTAAGTTAGGGTGTTCTTACAGTGATTTTTTTTTAATTAAAATTCTTCACAACATTCGATATCTCTTGTAGATAACTTGCCAAAATAGAAAGTTTTTTTAAGTGGTTTTGATTTAAATTCATTTTACAGTATATTTTAACAGGTTGGTTGGCAGAATGGATTTGCCAGGACATTCTGGGTAATTGAATTTTTTTCAGGTGAATGAAGAACTGACTATCCATTAGTTCTAGTTGCTATTGGAAATAGTAGCACAAAAAATTTATATTTCGAAATTATGAGTCAGTCTTTAATAAACCTAAAAAAACAGAAACATCCTTTCACCCTTATAATACTATTAGATCACCTGTTTGTTACGCAATACGGAAAAATATCTATTGTTTGTTTCCAAATCACATGAGGCGATAGACGAATGTGATATGGAAACACAAAAGCATAGATATTGTTCATGTATTGCGTGAGAACATAACAGGGGGTACACGAATTTATCATTAGTTAGACATTTGAAGTGGTATATAGCCTATAAAGTTGATTAAATTTATTAAATCTGGATTAGCACAGCACTACTACAATCTACGTACAGAATCCAGAAAGCTCAGCCTCAGACTGTGAGTAGCCACCCTAGACTAGGCCTGTTTCTACTGAGGCCTACACTGTACAAACAACACGTGGACTAACTGCACAGTAACACAAATTCAGTTCATCATTGTCCTGATACATACATTTTTCCCCATTCCCAACACGACAGTCCTAGAGCAAGATGTCATGGCCACATTGATTCGGTAGTAGTCTTGCCTATGGAGTGCACAGAGTCAGTGAGAGTTGAATTCTTGCAGGGGGAGGGGGGTATCATGGCACTGTAGCTAAGGTGAAACACCCTAACTTACCTCTTTGAAAGACATCACAAAGGTCCTAGTCCTCCAAACACACAGGGGAACTTTAAACATGTTTTTGTACCTAAAGATGTAGGGAAATGTATCAAGTAGAAATATTGGTTTGGGATTGGCCAGCAGCAGTGCCATTGTGTTGAACCAAAAAGGCCATCTGGATTGTGCATCTTCAGAGGGTGCTGGAACAGTCTCTTCCACAGATCACAGATCATTACATCTATAGATTTGAAGCATTTAAAGTAGGGGGACCTGATACTTGGTGTAAGCATTACTTAATACGGGCTCATATCCAGTGAGTAATGAAAAATTACTCTGGAATACGAAAAATTAATGGGGACATTAACCAATCAGCAGTCACCATTCAGTCTATTAATGAGAAAGAATGACTATACCTTTGCGTAATTTCCCAGACAAAAAACAGGTGTGTGGTTAGCTTGGTGTAAATAAAAATCTTTGGAAAACTAGCGAAATATCTCAGGTAAAAGTATGTTTCAAACAAAAATCGAATTATTATCATTGTATATCAACAAAATGCTGAAACCACCGCACCACACCATCTGAGTTTTTTCTCTCTCTCTGTAAATATGCATTTATATTCTGGCCCTGGGATGCAGTAAATGTGTTCACATTAGCATTTACACTAATACCATTTTAATTATTTGTTTACTCTTGTTCAAAGTGTTTATGATTCCCTTTTTTATATTCGATTCTATCAGCTGGGTTTTCAAACTGCACCTGATTAATGCTTTTCATGTATGGGGTATGTTGAAGGCCCGGTGTGGCCAGGAGATAAGAGTCCCTGCAGGCCTCATAGTCCCGGGAACAATGGTGAACAAGAGCCAAATCGATTCAGAGGGACTTTTCACGCAATTTAGTTTCACGCTTATTCCTTTGTCGTCTATTGAGCCCGGTCTAAATGGTAACCTGCCCGGACTATACTTACTTTCATACCGGGTTGAAGGTACAACTTCCAGAACACCCTTGATTTTGTATTAAAAAATGTTACGTGCTTGATCCTAAAAAAACCACACAATTTAATATCTTCCCCACGGATGGAATAATCCCCTTGTCTATAATAATTTTGCCCTACCTCGCCCTCCCAGGGATGTTCAGTATTTTTATTATCGTTAAAAATATAGGAACACCGACCCACAAAACACCGATTGTTTTCAAAAGTAGTTCCTTGTTTTTCTTTTCTTCGTCCATTTCATTTGTTGACTTTCGTCCTTTGGGTATCTTATATTCATTTCAACCCTACTCTGATAATATAATTTGTTCTCCAATCAAGACTCAAGTCCTATCTCCATGTTGTATGGTTTTTGTAGTTGTTATTTTTATGGTTATTGTAAATAAGGCACCACGCCCTTCACGCTGTTCGTTTGTGGTTGGCCTTAATCATACACTTATGTATTTTATTGTTTTATCTACATCTATGTTTTTAGTGTATTATGATTAACTTGAACTTTGAACTAACTCCTATGTTTCTCAGTATCACAAATCAATGTAAATTTAAGAGAATTTTTGTAATCCCAGAAGTGTCTTGTTCAGGGATGTGTTTTTCTCTCCCTTTGACTTTTAACCCCTGTATAAAAGTAGAGAGATCTTGCAATTCCAACCATTTTTCTTTACTTTCCAACATGCCAACTAGTACAGTTTCCGTATTTGTATACGGAAAATGATCGAAATCGGACGTACTTTTCCCGGTAAAAATACGGAAAATGGTCGCTGTATCTAAATAAAACTAAAGTGTTAAAGCAGAAATAAGTAAATACGGAACAGTAACCGCGCAGGAAAGAGGACCATATCTCTTCTAAGTGAATAAAATAACAGTATATTTGAATATTTTTCAATTTATAAAGTCTGTTAAAATGGTTTCTCCGACAGTGTTTTTCCTCCCGACTTTCGGAAGGTTCACCCACATTAGTAATTAATTGAATTTAAAACCATTTACTGCTATAATATACTTAATGTCTTCTGAAAGGTATTTTAAACAATTATCTAAAATGGGTGCCAAGGCTAGACCCTACAAACAATGAATTGTTATAGTGTTTTGTTTTTTGGATTTTCAGCTTGGAAATTTTTTGACTAGTTTATACTTTCAAGCATTTAAAAAAGTTTCTCTTTGACTTAGTTCCCAAATCCAACCGTTCCTTAAATGGCTGTCAGACAGCGGAGTTCTGTCCATTTTTCTGGAAAAGCTGTTTTTAAGTGCTCTATCTCATGATGCAGTTTAATGTGCATAGGTATCTTCGGTTTTTAGTTGTGGCCTTTAAAGTTACCTGTAATGTGCTAACTGTTATCTAATCAATATTCTCCATAATGACTGTGTTCATATTGACAGTTCCTTAAATCTTAAATGGGAATTTCCAGATGGCAGAATCCATCCATTTTATTCAGGAAGAGTCAATTTAAAGAGCCTCTCTCATGATGCAGCGATTGATGGCTCCATTTTTCAAGATGATGCCTTAATTTAGGCTTTTTCTTCTTTTTGACTTATCTCGATTCGCGCTGATATAGGAAGCTGGGGAAAAGTTTTGGTCATATCCATCAGTGAAATAGGGAAGAAGCATTTTAATCGATCCAAGAGCTCGCTTCGATGCCTAACAATAGAAATGGATTTCAAAGGAAAATGGCCAAGTACCAAACTTCTTTTGTTTACTGTACTTTTCTGAATGGAAACTTTGACCGTTTTAAAAACGATTATACATCATTCACTTCCTGTACACATGTGTTTAGGAATTTAACGCTTTTCCATGGTACTGCGAAAACCCCTATATTTTTTACAAGTGTTTACACACTTACGAATTTTGATTGCAAGTGTTTAAGAATATGATGGGATTAGAATTAAGAATTAAAAATGATATATTTTAATATACCAGGTTTGGGTGGGCCAGAATGGAGCCCAGGACATTCTGGTAATTTTATTTTTTTCATTGGAATGAGCACTTGACTATCTTATTCTAGTTGACATTTTAAATGGGGGCCCAAAAATTATATTTCAAATCTCGGAGTCAGTCCTTTATAACTAAAAACCCAGAACATCCTTCAAACCTTATAATACAAGAATACTATACCTTGGTGTATTCCCAGACAAAAAACAGTGTTGTGTGAGCTTGGTGTTAAATAAAAATCTTGGGAAAACTAGCGAAATATCCAGGGAAAATTAGTGTTTCAACAGAGAAATCGAAGTATTATCCAGTGTATATCAAACAAAATGCTGAAACCCCGAACATACCAGGACTGAATTTTTTTCTCTCTCTCTGTCGCTCTATCTCTTTTTCTGCCCTGGGATTCAGGAAATGTGTTGACGTTAGCATTTAAACTAATACCAATTTTATTATTTGTTACTCCTTGTCAAAGTTTTATGATCTCCACTTTTTATTCGTTCTATAAGCTGGTTTTCAAACTGCACCTGCTATAATGCTTTCATGTATGGTATTTGAAGGCCCGGTGTGGCAGGAGATAGAGGTCCTCCGGGCTCACAGTGCCGGACACTGTGAACAATAGTGCAATCGATCAGTTGACTTCACGCAATTACTTTCACGCTTATTCCCCCGTGTCAGTCTATTTGAGCCCGACTAAGTACCTGCCGGACCTAAATTCTTCATACCGGTTAAGTACAAACTTCCCGAACAACTTGAGTTGTTGGTGATTAAAAAAACGTTACGTCTTGATCCTGAAAAAAACCACCATTTAATATCTTTCACACGGATGATCTCCCCTTGTCTATAAGAATTTGCCCCTCGCCCTCCCAGGGATTTTCGTATTTTTATTATCGTTAAAAATATAGGAACAACCACCCCAACACACCAGATTGTTTTTCAAAACGTATTCTTGTTTTCTTTTCTCGTCCATTTCATGTTTACTTCGTCCTTTGGGTATCTTATGTCATTTCAACCTACTCTGATAATATAATTTCTTCTCCGATCAGACTCAAGTCCTATCTCATGTTGTATTGGTTGTAGTTTTTATTGTTAGTATTGTTAATAAGGCACACGCCCTCACGCTGTGCGTTTTGTGGTGGCCTTTTTTTTTTTTTTTTTTTTTTTTTTTTTTTTACAATTTGGTGTTTTTTAGTTTTTGTGTTGAAATGAAAAAACTTGACTGAACACTCCTTGTTTTCCAGTATCAAATTTAATTTAGAGATTCCGTAATCCTCAGAAAATGCCTTGTTCAAGGGATGTGATTTTTTTCCTCGATTTTGACTTTTAACCCTGTATAAAGTATAGAAGATCTTGCAAATTCCACCATTTTTCTTTACTTTCCAGACAGCCAACTAGTATGAGATTTTTGTCCTTATTGTATACGGAAAATGATGCGGAATACGGACGTACGTTTTCCCGGTAAAAAATCGGATATGGTCTCGTATCTAAATAAAATAACGTTGTAATAAAAAGTCAAAATAAGTCATACGGAACAGTAACGCTCAGGACAGAGGGCATTCGTTTTAATGAATAAAATACGTAAATTGAAATATTTTCAATTTATAAAGTCTGTTAAAACTGGTTTCCGACAGTGTGTTTTCTCTTTCCGACTTTCGGATGGTTCACCTACATTAGTATTAAATTGATTTAACCATTTAACTGCTATATTCTAAATGTCTTCTGAAGGGTATTTGTAACAATTTATCTAAATGGTGCAAAGGGATAGACCTACAAACAATGAATTGTTATAGTGTTTGGGTTTTGGAGTTTTCAAGCTTTGAAAGTTAGACTATGTTTTTTAAACTTTCAGCATTTTTAAAAAAATTTCTCTATGGACTTAGTTTCTATACTTACAGTTCCTTAAATGGGGCTGTCCGACGGCGGAGTTTGTCCATTTTTTCTGGAAAAGCTGCTATTTTTAAAGTGCTTCTATCTCATGATGCAGTTTAGTTCATAGGTCGCTTAGTTTTTAAGTTGTGAGCCTTTAAAGTTACACTGTCATGTGTCCCTACTGTTTACTAAACAATATTTCTCCATATGACTGTGTTCATATTGACAGTTCCTTAAATCTTAAATGGGAACTTTCAGATGGCAGAACTCCATCCATTTTTATTCAGGAAAAGTAATTAAGCGCTCTCTCATGATCAGCAGATGTAGATGACTCATTTTTCAAGATGATGCCTTAAATTTAGGCCTTGTCTTCTTTTTGACTTATTCGATTCGCGCTGCTATAGGAGCTGGGGAAAAGTTTTTGGGTCATATCTATCAGTGAAATAGGGAAGAATCATTTTAATCGATCCAGAGCTCGCTTTCGATGTAGACAATGAAATGAATTTCAAAGGAAAAGGGCCAATGTCCAAACTTAATTTTGTTTTTACTGTCTGTTTTTCTGATGGAACTTTGAACATTTAATAATCGATTTAATCCAGAATTCACATCACGTATCGTACAAATGGTGTTTAGAATTTAACGCTTTTCCATGGTCACTGGGAAAAGCCCTATATTTGAAGTGTTTAAACACGTTACCGATATTTGATTAGCAGCAGTGTGTTTTAAGATTATGGTATTAGAATTAAGGAATAAAAATGATTTTATAATTAAACAGGGTAAGCAGAGAAATAATATAATTCCTACTGAGCACTTTACACTGTATGATGTTTATACTGTATGGTCTTCTACCTATGTTTCTAAATGTGCCCTACAAAGCTAATCCCCCCGGCTTCCACGATTCTTTGACTAAAGAGTTAATTTAGTCCGACGTTATTACAAAGTTTGTTTGCGTTTTTATGTGTTTAGGCAAGGTTTTTCATTTCCAATATTTTGTCCAACGTGCTTCAACCATTTAAGAGCGTTGGACCATCTGAGTGGGTATTGACTATTGTATTGGTCGTATTAGTTAGGTAACATATGAAATTATCATGAAGGCTCCATATCACCTGTGGACGCGCAAAAACCTATTACCATATTCAGGATTCAATAGCCCACCTGCCCTTAATCAGGTTGCATATTTCACATTTTACGTACGTTACTTTGGCCAGTGCGGCCTCTACGGTGTTTTTTTGAAACCACTGCATATCGTATTGACCATAATAGCACCACTATTAAGAACGCCGGACTCAGATTGCTGCAGTTTAATTGCTGTGTGCCCCTCACAAACAGCTCTCACACATTCACTCACCCCGTCAAAAGTACAGGTTGTCCCTATAAATAAGCGCGAATCGAGTATAGTTTTCTACTGACAGTCTTTGGATGGCTGTCGACGCGAGTTTTTCAATTTTTTTCTTGAAAAGCTGTATTTTTAAAGAGCTCTAATCTACTGATGCAGTTCGTATGTAAATAGTATCTTAGTGGTTCCTGACGAGAAATGGACGGTTGTTTCTGACAATATTTGAACACCCCACAAGTATGCGCTTCTTGGAAGGAAATTTCATGAGAACTTTCAAATATTGATTTGAAAGAGTCATATTTTTTTTTCAAAAGATGTGCCTGTACTATATATGTTAATAACTCACCCACAGTCTTAACTGCATATTTGAATTTTTTCTGACATTCCCCTCAAAATGTACGTTTTGTTTGTTTAAGGGTTCATACTTTTGGAGGTATGCTAACATGATATGAAGCTCGAAAGGTATCGGATATTCGGTTTAATTGCACTAAAGTAACTGTCTCTTATCTCACAAGAAATAAAAAATGACAGTAACCCTGCATGGCTAATTTAAAAACCAAATTGTGAAGAAACATTGAAAATAACGGCAACTTAGGGATCTTACTCGGGCGATTATATAAATTGCGTGTTTAGCCGAGCCCCGCCTGGTCCATGGGCCGGTTGGCCAGCAATTCCACCCCATTTTATCAAATATTTCCAGCAAATCGATTAACTATCGCGGCCCGCCCCAGTTGATTGGTATTTGGAATTTGGTGGTTGATTGCGATCACTGGATGGGATGTAAAACGTAAGTTGAATTAAGATAAGAGTCAGCCAGATTTGTTATAATATTGAGAGGTTGAATATTTTTTATTATTATTTTGAATTTGGAAAAGTGTAGTTCCCTATTTTACATCTGGGCTTGTACGTTTAAGGAATATCTTTAAATTTTAAAAGCAAATATCTTCATAGATTTTATAAGCCTCCAAAAATAAACAGACACTTTGTAAGGTGGGAAAATCTTTATTCGTATTCAGGGGACGCAACGGGAAACAAATCGAGGTTAAAGGTGCACCCTTGAAGCACCCACATATTGTGTCAATAGTAATTTTCATACAGATTATACAACAAAAGATTTAGCTACCTTGTCTTTTTGCTACAGAAACGTCCTTAAAAGTGAAAAAGGGTATTTTTTGATATATTTCAAATAAAAAACTAGATGAATTTCTATTTGCTCCTATACAAATTTAAAATTTTACAATTTTTTGTACCAAAGAAATATTTCTTTCTCAGCTTAATGCTTTCAGATGGGAATATTTTTGATACAATCAGGCGGGCAAAATTCATGCTTTGATTTTTATGACACCTGATATGTGAAATCTCTTGGTTGCAACTTTAAGGAGGAGAAATGAAAGATAAAGGAACCGATTCTTTGTTGGTGGTTTTTTTGTTTTTTGAGAAACGCAATGGTCTTACATGTGCGTTTTTACCAGGCCAAATTTTTAAGACCTTTTTTGATATTTCCACTATTAATTTTTTCACGTGTTTTACAGTCAACAATAAACATAGCCGTTGACAAAGTAGTCAGAAATACCCTTACAGTAGAGTTGATTCAGCTCCCAACGTGTTGGAATATGAAAATATTCCTTGACAGCCTAAAAAAATAAGAATTTTTTGGTCTAAATTTCGCTTTTAAGTGTTATACAATATGCCGACAAATCTAAAATTGAGATTTCTTGGCCGCCCTCCTCTGACATCCCGGCTTGATCATCGTTTTTCACCATGGCGAGGTTGAGCATCTGCTACAGTTCGTGACAGTCGTTGTGGAAAATAAAACAACATATCTAAATTAGGTAGCATTACAGAACTGAATTACTATTTTACAACCATCTCGATGTATTTGAGGCTGTATTGGCGGATATTTTACTTAGATGAAATTTCGATTTACTCAGGTGAATTTATAAAGTAACATGTCAGATGAAGGTGTGTTTCATTTCATTTCAATTATTTAGGTCAAACCAAGGATTAAAAAACATACAAAAAGCATACTAAACACAGTACTTAAAGTAAGTGTGAAGTAATACTGGTGATAGCCTCCGTCGTTTCTTTCGTTGCCTATTCTGAACCTGTGTTAAGCGTCTCGTAATTAAGAGACGGGTCTTATAATTACGATACAGATGGTCTCGTCTCTAAATAACGAGACGGTCTCGTATTTTTCAGGTTCCCCCCGACTGAGTATGTCTCTGAAATTTACACTTTCCAAGTCAGATCCCTATCTATCTCTTTTTGGTACAGCTACTAATCTTTCTTTTACTTACTTTTGTCACTGCAATTGACAAAGACCCCCACAAGTTCTTGGATCTCTTGTCCACATTAAAAAAAAATGATCTGAGAATACATCAATCAGAAGATCAGGGAACGGGCTTTAGTTTGTTAGTTTAGTTTAGTTAAGTTAAATCAAAGTTTAAATCTGGTTTTGTCCCCGTCAACGGGGGTGGCCGGATACCCTCACACTCAGCAATACTGCTGTGTGTGATGATTTATTGGAGCAAAAGATAATTGAACCGGATGCCCTTTCCGACGGCCAAATCCACAATTTGTGTCGGCGGGGGCTTAGCCTTTTGGGCTTACTATGCCCACATCCAAGGCAAGCATGTGCTGGATGGCCGCCAAGCTCTCCAGAGCGCCATCCTTGTAGGTAGATCTTCTTTTTCATTCTAACCAGGGTAACACTTCCCTCCTCATCAGATTTCCTTAGAAAATCGATGGGGGTGACGGTTTTAATTAGCCTCCAAAAACTCCTAACCTAGGGATCAGGTAGTACTGGTTACAAGGATACCAGTAGCAGCCCTATAAGGAACCTGCCCTTACCTGTTATATTAATCATTTTAAATAATTAATAATTAAATATTAATAATTTTCTTATCAAAAAACAAATTAAGGTTGAGAGTGTATACGCAGAGCATTTCCTTCACTCTCCTTCATTTCTCTCTTATGTTTAAATGACGATTGTGCTTAAACGATGCCCAAACTTTGTAAAAAGCAAACCAAGTCATACCTTTGAATAGATTAATAAGTCTGTCAGGCATGGAAAAAAAATAAGGAAATTGGGAAGCTCCTTGCCTGAAATGTTTGCATATAGAAATAATTGTTTTCCCATTTGAAGAAGTAAATAGAAGTAGTGTAAATTTTCACATTCTGATTGGAAATTTGGCTTATTGCTGGGGAAGTTGAAATCACCATTTGTTTTAGGCTGTGTAATCTCCCTTATTTGTTGAAAATTTACACAGCATTGTTGTTCTATATTTATTTCAGCTACACATTCTCAGCAATACAAGACAACACCGATATTTATTGGAAATACAGCGTTTATGGGCTCATCAAAGAATACTTCAGTAGACCACCACTAGTGCCTCCTTTCATCATCATCTCACATGTATATTTCCTTGTGAGATTTATAATACAGAAATGTTGTCACACATGTCTTAACTCAAGAGCTGGAGAAATGAGTAAGGATGTAACTTTATGACACATTCAGGGAAAAATCAGTAGCCATGGAGAATTTTTGTATGTAGTGGAATCCAAAGTGTGTGAGGATAACATTAAAGTGTGTGATCTAATTATTTTAATTCAAAAATTATTGATTAACTTCACAACAGAATAATCTACTTTATGGAAAAGTAATTTTTTCCATATGGAGCATTTGAAGTACATTAAAATTAAACTTGGTGGACTTGTTTGCCTTATGAAGTTTTCCTTTTTTTGATATTGTTTAATTATGTAGGCCTTTAGAATTTCAATTTGAATGTGATTCAACTGATTTAACTTCGAAGATCATGAGATTGGTCAATTTATTTTAAAAGTTTGATTTTAATTTCCTGTAAGAACATCAATTTTTGGTGTCTTTGTTCCCCATCAATTATGTCAAAACTTTCCTACAAAGAATAATACTATTGATTGATTTTCAAATAGTCATATAATTGTTGCTCAAAATTGTTAGAGTACATGTTATGATTATTTATATGGAGACAAGAAATAGTGATAAACATTATGATTATTGAATGTATTTAGTCATTCTTGGTCTAACACCCATGTGAGGACAATGGTATTGGAGTACAATTTTTTGCAAGATGCTCATTTTGATGTGTTTTTGCCATTCATATAATTTCTGATTTCAATCATTTGTGAATATTGCATACATTGTTGCAAAAAATGCTCTAATTTCAAAAACTGGTTAAATGAATACTTTTAAACAAACTGTAATTTTGCATTGGACTTTTTGTCTCACTTGAGCATGAACTCCTACGTATTTATGTGGGTAGTATGTCCAGTCATGTGGATTAAAATTTTATAACAGTGTCACTTTCTTACAAAATTACTTAGTAACACTAATTTGTAGGTGGTGGAATTAGATTTGACCACAAGGGTTTTGAGGTTAGGTCACATGGAGGTCAAATAATGGGGTAAATTTGCAGGTGAGACTAGAGGATCAAAAGTGACCTTGTTTTTAGGGATAGCACACTGTTACTGTAATCAAGTTAAGTGTAATAAAACTATTTTATAAACAAGAACAATTCACTTTATTTTCAGAACAAATTTTACCAGAGAATGAAGTCAATCAACTTGTAAATGGAATCATTAAAAAGCGACCGATTACATCGCCGAGGCGAAAAGACGCCACAAGAAGAAATCCATGAGAGGGTTGGCCATACAAAAGACAGGTACTTTTAAAATTTCATTATATATGAATGAGATAGTCTACAGATTAACTGGCAAAATGTCCATAGTTAAAGGAAATATGATTTTGATGGAAAAGTTGGTACAGACCCGGTTAGTGTTATTACCCATTTTGATGAATTGCAATAGCAAAATCCGGCTTATGAAATGTACTGTCCATCTGTCTGTCGA
>JAMKCH010052568.1:0-10210 GCA_023653785.1 Ophioderma brevispina
TTTTTGCCGGTAAAGTTATGTTTTCAGTAGGATCTACGTGGAATTCCCGGCCATGGAGGTTTCTTCAGACCAAGGGAATATAGTAGAAGGTAAATTAAAGTCAACATTTAGGCCTAGCCTCCAGAGCTAGGCCCTGGGTCCGTAGCAACTTGCTACTTGACAGCGGCACAGCCATGATGAGTATGACACTGATAGCCCAGGCTAGGCTAGGCTTGGCCTTACTTAGGCTAGCCATAGCGTAGTCAAGCTAGTCTTAGCTTTACTACTAGAATGACAAGGATCTAGCCTCCAGAGCTAGGCCCTGGGTCCGTAGCAACTTGCTACTTGACAGCGGCACAGCCATGATGAGTATGACACTGACAGCCCAGGCTAGGCTAGGCTTAGCCTTACTTAGGCTAGGCTTAGCCTTACTTAGGCTAGCCGTAGCGTAGTCAAGCTAGTCTTAGCTTTACTACTAGAATGACAAGGATCTACTTACATGTTATATAAAACAAATAATGAATGTTTTTCATTCGTGCAATGGAAAGAATATTTTCATTCGTTGAAAGATGAAATGTTCCATTCAACTCGGCTAACGCCTCATTGAATGGAACATTTCATCTTTCAACTCATGAAAATATTCTTACCATTGAACTCATAAACATTCATTATTTGTATACAGTTCTTTATTTTTCACAATTTACTAATATTATTCACAGATACCACTTTTTCCATTTTTTTTTCATTTTTTACCAAAATAATATGGTTTGCACATTTTAAGCTATGAGTTTGTAAATACTTTATTTTGGATAAAACATGTCAAATGGCATTTTTACGCCAAAAGCACTTGGTTACAGTTCAAAGATGGGGTTGAAACTCCAAGAAGCTTCTGGGGCCTCTGCTCTTGTATGGTGCTCTAGACCTCGCAGCACAGAGACCAGCAGCAGCAGCAGCATATTTTTTTAAAGGATCTAGTGAACATCTTATGATCTTTGGTTATTTACTGCTTATCGTCTATTGTAACCTACATTTTTAACAAATAAAAACTTAATTCCAAAATACAACAGCAGCCTATTTCCTATTTTATAGCGCTTGTGTTATTCATCATCTTTATTAAAATCTAAAGTGGGGAACAAATTAAATCACTTCAGCTGAAGTAGATTACCTTTTGTGTAAGATTTGACTGTGAGAGATTGTTGAATAAGAAGGCTACTTTGTCTTGAACATCTTCTGGTGGCTCTGGGCACTCTAAGTCCTTGGGTGTAGCCACTAGAAGTGTGTCTATGTTGGTGGTGTTGGCTATAGAAGGCTGCAAAGAGGACAGTGATAGAGAGGAATAAATGTTAGAATATGGGAAAACCTTGGAAGTGTTGAGAAACTGACATGACATGCTAGAGCACCGTGATTATGATGTGACTGTCACATGACATTTAAAGACACTAGCAGTGATTTATCAGAAAGGGTCAAAATAATTGAAATTTGCAGGAATAGCTTAAAAGTGAAGAATAAGTCTGTAGAATTCTCATAAGTTACTTTTTCCAGCTGTAGAATTGACAGAAAAGGAAGAAAATGGCAGTGTTCCAAGATACAATTCTCCATTATGTGTTGCAGTAAGTGTCCGTAGGGACAGTATTGACTTAAAATTTCAGATTTTGTCCATATTAGGGTGCTTCTGGTCTTATCATTTGCAGGGTATGTTAGGATACTTGTACTTATTACATACATGCAAAAATCTGATTGTCTGATTTAGCAAATCAATGATAGTGCCTTTAATTACACAAACAATTGAGCAACAATCAAATATACTTAACTTAGGGATTTTAGCACCTCCTATTTGTTTATGGTGCAATACAATAATAATAATAATAATAATAATGTGTATTTTTAACGCGAGACATATCGACGTAAACATGCTCAAGGCGCTGTGCATTGCAGCAGCCATGAAAGGCGCTCAGCACATCGGAGAAACCATAATACCAGAACAGATTTATGCCCAAGAAGCTCGATTTTAGAAGCAGGAGGAAACCGGAGTACCCGGAGAAAACCTGCGGGAACGAGTATGGATCGAGAAACCAAATTCACATAAAGCCACCGTGAACTAGCCCCAACCGGGGATCGAACCCGGGACCTCATTGGTGAAAGGCGAGGGAAGATACGCTACGCCAACCCGTTCCCCCAATACAATTGCATATGGAGAAAAAGCTTATTCTACATTCACAATTGATTTGCATTTTTATATACTATGAGCAATTTTGCCAAAAGGCACGATTTGTCGCAGAGATGTTGTAACAGAGTAGTAGTACCATTTCCTAGCAAATCCAAAATTTGAACGACAGGAAGGCCAAACTTTTAGCGTAGCATCCAGAGAATGTATTTTCTTATCCCGATTTAGGGTATAAGACCCCTTCTCTAAATAAATTGCGTATTAAACCTTGGATTTTGTGATGTCAGTTTATTTCTTTATCATTAAACACTTGATCTCAGAAATTGAGATCATTTTTTTTTTGACATTTCCGGATTTTTTAAATTTATGGCCAAAACCGGAAGGAAATCTCTGGGAAAAGTTACATCTCTGTCATTGCAACATTTATCATCCCTCTTTAAAGTATTGTAGATGATGTAGTGTGTTGTTCTTGACAGACAACCCATCCAGTAACAAGGGTTCATTATGCACCTAATTTTAGAAACAATCTCTGAAAAGGAAGAAGGCATACCATAATGGTTGCGTAACAGTCAAAAAAAAATGATCAATATCAAAATGATATGGTTAAGACATTTTCATAAACTAACCGCAGATGTGGTCTTGGTACTGGTTTCGAACCAGAAGCGCTGCAGTTGTGCTTTGTGGTGGTGTGTTTTCTGGGCCGAAAGTGTTGTCGCGCTACCGATGTCGTCACTGTGGCAGTAGTTGTTGCAGTCGTTGTGGTTGGTCTGTTCTTCTGGGGTCTCGTGAAATCATGCCAAACTGGATGAACTGTGAAAGTCGGAGGTTATTTGTATGTCAACTAAGGGTTGTTGCAGGACTAGGATTGTTCATTTAACAATGCATTCTTACTTTGATGAAAGTTGTCTGCACAATGTAATCATCACCCCAAGTCTTTCCTTTAGTAAATGCACATACAGGGCGATGTCCAATAAAAACACTATACAATCAAACTAAAAAAAATTATAAAAAATATAACTGTTGCATTTTTGCCAGATATTTTGATGTTATTTGTTAGAAGATCCTAGCCTAAATCCTACATTAGTCCATCCAGTTGATGACCTAAGCGGAGATATTGTCAGTTGACCACAAAAGGATAAAATACCACTTGGGCCAGTTCACCTGAAGATTCAAGAAACAACCAAAGGTATATAAGGCGTGTGTAGCTCATTTGGTGGGATTAAACCTTTGCCAAATAAAAGCAATATGTACAGACCAGACGTGAAGTATTATCATGCATTGAACTAATCAATATATTATTTTTTCCCAGTGATGAAAGCACCAGAAATTATTAGTGTTGTGGGTGATGGGTGTGATGTTGAAATGGAGGGACCCTCACTTCAGGGGACATAATTATGAAATTAAGGAAGAACTTGGGGAATTTGATGCTGAAACTAATGTAAACAGTCTACAAGTCGTTGTGTGGCCAACGCTCTAATGGGGGGGGGGGGGACAATTTACCCTGCCCCTATTCCCCACTGCCTCCAAGTTAATTGCCATCAGGGAGCAATACAAAGAAGAAAGCAGTGTTCGACAAAGAGCAATAAAGGAAAGGATGGTTGTGTTCAAAGGTCTCAGTTTACTTTCACCAAGGGTGTTTTTATGGTTCTACCTTCTGCTGAAACCTGGAGTAAAGCTGAGACAACAGGACTGTTTGGAATTGAATTTCCCTATGCTACATGTATTTATTAGCAATTGCGACATTTTAAAGTTATAAATTATGTCATATCACAAGAAGCAGCACTTTATACCTACTTTTTATTTTAATTTTCAATAAAGAATGTCTTGAAGGTGATTTTCAATGGCAACTTTGTTGATATCAGAATAACCGAAACTGGCCCAACAGATTTTTCAACTGTGTCAGATAATTAGCCATAACTCCTGAACCAGACCCCCAAATTACACCAACTAAAAATCTCATGAAAGCTGGAACACTCCTCAAAAAGAATCAACAAAACTCCGGTTGAGAAGAACTTAAATATTTGGTCAAAAAATTAATCTTTGATTGTATAGTTTTTTTTGGGACAGTCTGTAATTTCATTAAAAAACACTTTGCACTGCAACAAATAAAACAAGGCCATCACATCAGAAGGTGACGGCAACAGTGCAACTAAGTGGCATCTACATTTGGAAAAGGACTTCTGGTCAGATTAAACATCCAATAACGTAACAAACTTTGTATTTCTTCTACTACTGGGTCATTTTTGTAAAAGTGAATCCTGTCTTATATAATACCAACACTTCAGAAATGTTTTCAAATTTTTAGCCGGATATGATGTGTATTTTATCATGAATTATATAATTCCTTTAAATAACTTTAGTTCAGAACATTTTTTGAAAGAGTTCATAAGAAACAGAAATATTCACCAAGTCCTTGGTAATTGGGGCACAAGAATTAGAATGATGACTTACATTCAGATTAGGTAAGTTATAATAGAGTATGGTTAAGATTTTTAGTTGGGTTAGAATGAGTAGTGTGCTAAATCAAAAGCAAAGTGTTTCAGTTAGGAAACTGTCAACAGATTTCAATCTTAAGTTAATGAGTGTTATTCAGAGCCGGTCTTTTTAAAGACGGTGATTCTAATAAAGTTGATGACTCCTCAGCAAAACACCTGAAAATTAAAACTTGGTTAAGGAAATGAATTTGTCCGCTTAAATCCTAACCAGAATTGGGTGCATTTAGTTAATTGTGCAGACAACTTTATGAGAGAGTGAACAAAAATATCTCAAATTCCAAATTTCTTGACTCTTCTGAGCTGGTATTTCCATACAGTGCATTCTGAATAAAATCCATTCCTAAAATTCATTATACATAATCAAATAGAAGGCAACAATCGTGGGGTTACATTTGTATGATATCAGAAGCTATAGGAGGATACTTCAACACCTTTTTTTTATAGACTTTTATGGCTTTGTAAAGTTTGCAGTTTGTTTAATTTGCAGTTTCCAACAGCTATCCATTAAACTATGGGTCCAAAAAATGTTTGCAGGGGTTTGAAATTTGCAGTTCTTAGTTTTAAAATTAAGTGCAAAGTGCCAAAAAAATTTATACAGTAAAATCCTGGGATATCAAAGCACAAGTGTATTTTGTTGGTTCATACCTTTAGGACCTAAAGTAGCAATTTCTTTCTAAATTTTTGTTTTTGGTAACTATGTCATTCATAAAATCTTTGAAAGCAGTCAAAATACCACTTATACCAAAACACACCCAAAAACAGTGCACAATAAATCTAATCAATTCAAAGTGAGGATTTCATTAGCACAGAACCACTGCACAGAAACACCACGCAAAAAAAGAACCAAGATAAAATGGAACCAAAATGTATATTTTACAGCGGATGCAGCATTGGAGTCGGAAGGTGTTGTTGGTGTAGCAGGTGCCGAGGTGGCTAGTAGCTGATGCGATAAGGGTTCATGTAACATCAAACCATACTGTACACCATACCGTACATGCTGTAAGACACACAAAACATAACATAGGCCAGTCAACAGCCAAACTAACAAAAACTAATAACAAGCTGAAATGGGGAGGGGGTCTATCCGCTAATTTAAGGAGACATGGGTCACGCTACAAAGGAGTTATGTATCAAATAATATAATTCGACAGTGGACAAGAGGAGAAATGCACACACTGGCAAGAGACAGTGTGGTTGTTTCGTCATCTTATAGCCAGCAATGGCTTTGTGTTTGTGCCATTTCATATGGTGAAACCGTGTTATGAATTAAAACTTGTACTTAACATTGCAATAATGTGCAAAGTGAAACTGACATTGTTTGGAGGTATGCTATTACAGTGATAACATATTGAGTTTAAAATATTTTAACAAGTGAAAAGCAGTTATGTGATAACAGGTGGTCAAATAGAACATACTGAATCACAAATTTAAATGCTTATAAAACAGTCAAATATAGAGCAGGAAGTAAACAAACTTATTTGGACACTTGCCAGAATGATGGAGTGCCAAGAAACATGGCCCAATTTAATCAAATAATCAAGTATGGTGAAGTATATCAAAAATCATACGACTTAGTTAGCAGTGATTTTCAGTGTCAAACAAATTATAGCTACTGGTTAGTTGTCATGCCTCAAAGTGCAACATTAATTAAAGTAAGATGGTAGATGACATCTCTGGCTACTAAAATCAAGGGTTTAGGGCAAAAAGGCCCCATCTGCAATAGCTGCCACATTAATAGATTTGGCAGGTATAACACTTAATAATAACAACACAACTGACAAATGGCAGCTATTGCAGATGGGGCCTTCTTGCACTAAATCCTCGAAATGTAATCCGGCACTAAAACATTAGTGAACAGTCACACAGTATCCGCAGAAGAATCGTGGCCAGCGTATTAGATACCTGCCGCGTACATAAAGCGTTCAGCGTAACACATAGCGTACGTGCTTGCATCTCATTTACAGAGCTGCATAAATACGCCCATACATTACCGCATTGCTACGTGTGTACCAAGTGTTCCACGCTGGCCACGATTTTTATATGCGGGAACCGTAGTTGGTTTTTGAAACCGAATGACTGCCAGCTAATGGTGAATTTGTACTTCCCAGGCTTATTTTGGCCAATGCTAGTCTTCTGAAAATACTTTGCTTGCCAAATACAGGTACGGTACATACGCATTACGTAAAAAGATTGTGAAAGGCTAGTGTCGACAGATATCTGCTGATGAAGTATGAACCCAAAATTAGTGTTCTTTGTTTCAGCTACCTAGGTCAGCCAGAATGTGCACGCTTCAATGAAGGACCAAATGCTTCAAGCCATACCTAAATTGGAGTGTCACATTTCACTACCAACTGCCCTAAATGGCCCAACAAAGAAGACAAAGCTGGCAGCTAAATGGTCTTGAAACCAGATTTTCCTACTCATTTTGCCACACCATGCCACTGATATCAGACGGAGAGCTACAACTATCAATGAAATGGTAAACTCATTCTTATCCAGTGATCATCATGAACTCAAGATTTGTAAGTAAAAATATCACTAGCTCAAATTTGACCCATTTTGGGTAATTTGTCAAAAGTAAAATAAACTTTCTGAGGTAAAGGGGAAATTTATAATTCAAAGCAGTTTTGACAGCTCTACATATTCAGAGAAATTATTCACTATTTTGAAGGATTAGGCTTTACCCTTCAATTAAAGGCCTACAATTAAAATGTTTTACATAATGTTTAACTTTAACCTTTTCTGAGAGGGAGCTTCTTGTACCTAATGTAATAGCCAATTCTGGTTTTTGTTGTTACACATTCATACATATCAACCGTCAAAGAACATTGGGGGATAAAATTGACATGTTTATGTCACCAGAACTCATCCCTAGTCTTAAATGCTGTCTTCTGATGCCACCCCTAATAAAGTGAGCTAGGCTATCACTGATAACAACTAATTTTTTAGTGTTAGTATGTTAATGAAACTAAGAACAATTATGTGGTAACATATGCAACAAACATGCCCATTCAAATATCAAGATAAACATACAGATGTTACTAATGCTAACTAAATTGAATAGAATACAGTATGTCAATCTCAAAAATGCTTCAGTTGGATTTACAGTAATGTAATTTTACCATTATTAGCCAGAACTGCAATGCTTAGTACAAATCAACAACCATATTTTTATATAGGTTGGTATTCTGAAAGGGAGTAACTTTAGACCGGGGTTTAAACCAGGGTTAGTCCTACATGAGTGGACCTTTCTTCCTTTCAATATACTCTAAAAATGTGCTGAAACGGGTGAGAAGATTCCTCATGGATGGGCCGTTCCGGACCATCCATTAGGAATTTTCTCACCCATTACATTGAACTTTCACAGTATTTTGAAAGAAAAAAGGGTCTACTCAGGTAGGACTAACCATGGTTTAAACCCAGGTCTAAAGTTAGACTCCCTTTCAGAATACCAGCCTATATATTTGCAACTGGAGATTGGCTTGTGTTAATGAACTGTGACAAACTGTGACATTACTTAAGAATTTGGACTACAAAGAGTATGTACAGGCTGTGGCCATTTGATTAAGAGATGTCAGTTCAGAATTAAGTCCATTACACATTTTCTGACAACAAAAATATTGATGAAGTGAAGGTATGTTGCAATAATCAACTGAAGCATCTTTTTCTAGACATGCTACTGCAAATAGAAACTATGCATTCACAACTGCTAAATATCCAACACAATAGTAAATGCTTCCTTTACCTCAATGAGGGCTTCTGGAAACTGTGCAAAATGTGGAATGGAGGCGAGGTGCTGGCAATACTGGGGGTAGTCCTTGAGTCTGTTCTTGAATTTGTCCAAGGCGGCGATGCCGAAGTAGTACATCTTACTGCCATGTGGCTTTCGCAGTGCCTCCAGGACATAGCGAAGAGCTATTCCCAAAGCCATGTACCTGTGTGAAATAGATGTGTATGCTGATGTTGTGCACATTATCAATATTTTCATCTGGGTACTGGAATGAATGCTGGGAAACTATTCCTAAAAACCTTAAACAGGCAATTTGTAAGATACAGGTGATTCAACCAAGTTTGATTATATTATGCAAAAAATTTAAATACGACTACAGGTTGCAACAAGAAGCCAAAATATAGCTAGCACTTGGAAAGCCAAATTCGCTCAATAACACTGGAGTCTGGAAATTGGGCAGCTCCCAGTTTTTGAGATTGGTATTTAATCCTTAACAATTTACTTTAACTGTAGAAAGGGTGTTTTACATGATCAACATTTAAAGCACTCATAAAAAAAAATATACTCGTTTGTTTTAAAGGGAAAGGGGAATACAGCCAAGTTCATACTCACGTTACTAATCCCTGTTCGATAATACCCCCAAACAGACATGCTGTGATGTGTAACTCTCTCTCTGGATACTGGGGGAAGAACTTATATTCCTCAAACAAATTTCTTAACATGCACTTGAAGACCTCCTGAAAACAACCAAAACAGTGTTTGAATGAGACGGATTAAATAGCCTTCATTTTTTTTAACTTAGAAAATCTTAATAAACGAAGCTATATACTAACCTGGATATTTTCTACTTACAAAATCGTAGGAATCAAAAGCATTTTTGTAACCGGTATCTAAGCATATTTCTGCTACACAAAGGGTTTGATCACAGACAATCATTAACTAATGTTGCTTTATGAGAATATCAATCAATGAATCATGTTTAACAAGAGTATTTGTCTACCACTGGCACACCAATATCAGTAAAGGCCGATGTGGAGTATATCAGTAGATAATACAAATACTAAACCCAATACAAACACTGATAAGGCTTTTTTTAAAGTTAGTACCTGTTCTTTCTTGGCCTGCGAGTCCTTGAATCTCTTCAGCATTTGTAGCACCTCATCCACAGACATGACTGGATTGGGTGGCTGGTTGTAGATCTGCTGGAAGTAGCTGTTGGCTTCATCGTCTATCTCAGCTGGGAAGGTCTGTCCAAGCTCTGGCCAGATGTTGGATATGTCAGCTGTTAAAGGGGGATGACCTGATTTAAGTCTATAAATTTTTAACCTTGATAGAATGGCCTTCACCCCAAAACCCCATGTGTAAAGTTTCGCACCGATATTTCAACCCGTTTGGATGTGAGAGCTGAAAATGTGATTTTGTAATCCCATAGAGTACTGTGTAAAATTAATTATTGGTCGACCAAAATAGGGCATATTTTCGCTCATAACATCCAAACCAAACATCCTTTAGCCCTAAGATTTCACAGGGTAAATGAGAAAAATAGCTTTCTTCTGATACCAACATTTTGACCACTTCCGGTAAAATCTGGGGTCCCAGGGGACGAGGCTATTAGCGATCGGACCATGGACCTTTAATGATGGTATAGGAGATATATGGTTGGGTAGAATTGACTTGAAGGGGGTATACATGACCCACAACAATTCAATCACAACTTTTATTCACTGAAACATGGTGTGCTTTTTGTAGAAAGGTTTTCTTTTTTTAAACTATATTTTGCATGCATTTTTGCCTACTTGTAATTTTCAACCACTTTTAGTTCATAGCATAGATTAATCACAC
>JAMKCH010052569.1:0-11114 GCA_023653785.1 Ophioderma brevispina
GAAAAGATCAGGTTAAAAATAAAAAATAACAAAATAAAGAAAAACCACGAGAAATAATAATAAACGATGAGAAAATAATTACAAATATTTAAAAAATAAATTCTAATTCAAAATGGAAGCCAAATCCATTAATCTTTAAAATAGCATATAACACCAAAATGACCTGCGATAAAATAGACGAGAAGTACTTAGGTTATGTTGCTGAAAGATTAATGTATTTCTGTACTTTTTAAAATTTGAACATGACGTCAATCAATATGGGCAGCCAAAAACGTGGATATCTTAAAAACTACTTGGCACAAATTTATAAAGTATTACAGCCTCAAATCGAAATCAATGTGTCAATGACATTAGAAATGTATCTTTGATCATAACAATGTACAAACTACTTTCAATTTGTTTTAAAGCGCCCAAAATCGAAATAAAACTAATATGGTGCAAAGATTCAAAATAACATAGGAATAACATTTTTCACCTATTGCACTCAATTTATAATTTGGACCTATTTTTATTAGCAGGATTTACCTGGTATCACTGGTTATGATCATGGTACATTTCTAATTGTTTCATTGACACAATACTTAATTTGTAAGGTAAGATTTAGATTTTGTGTCCAGTATTTTTGAAGATATAACGTTTTGGCTTGCCGTATTGATTGACGTCATGTTACAAACTTTAAGATTATTCAGAATGCCATTTATTGTTGTATAACAACATATCTAAGTACGTCAGTTTATTTTTTATGCAGGTATTTTGCTGTTATATGGCATATTTTGTAAAATTATAGATTTGGAGTCCATTTTGAATTTGGAGTAACGAAAATCACCCACCCCCCCAACCCAAACCACATAAGTTGTACCAGTGCATGCCATTGCTCATTGGGTCCTAAAGTATATCTAGTAACTCCATTAGTTTGATAATATAGGGTTGAATAGACAATGCTTAATTTATGGCGACGCCATCTTGGATTTCTCAAAATGCTCAAGCTTGATGCCCAGGTGGCACCGGCAGTTTTATTTTACACCCCCTTATCTATCATTTTCAGCAGAAAAAGGTCCATACTAATTTACGGTCAGGCCATAAGTGGGACCATGGCTACCTGACTAAAAGGATAGCTTAAAGTTTCTTCTTTCCATTTGTTACCAAAACAAGTACCAAATTCCACATTATGACGTCACTATGACATCATATGTTGAGGAAAGTGCGAAAATACTGATTGCTAGGTGGGAAATGATATTTCGCACTTTTAGCGACCCAAACACTTTTATCGCATCTAATTTAATTTCCAATATTCCTACACTATGGTCTATGGAAATTGCTCTTTTTTGTTGACATGCGAAATTTATGGAAGTCGTGTGACGTAATTGCAGGGCTGTTGGTACTCAGTTTTTGGTATAAATGGAAAGAGGAGGACCATAGCTAATCTATTGAAACCAAATCAAGTGGCTGTGATGTTCATGTGTCTTGCTAGGTATGTTGTACTCTACCCGAAGGGGGTGGTTGCCCCCCATCCCATCCATTACTTTGGGGTCACCTTTATCTTTCCTATACCCCGTGGATGTTTGTTGTGGATGGATGAAAAAAGGAAGCAGAATATGTCAATTGACAATTACATTAAAATAATTGGCACCAAAAGGTGTTTTTTGCAAGCGGAGAAACAACCTGAAGGGGTACCCCTTAGGTAGACGAGGGTTAAGATCAATAATGCAATGTACACAGTACAAAAAATCTTTCGTTTTCATTTTTCTTCCTAGAAAGTTTCCCACATACCTACGATATTATTTTGAGTTCAGCAACTAGCTGATTAATAATATCACTAACTTGATAATTTCTCTGTGTTTAATAAATAAGCGCAACAAAGTAATGTGATGTGATACATGAGGCCAACTATCATTCCATTTTCAGCCATCTCAATTAAAAGACATTACCATTGAATTCAATAAAAATTGATGCAACCCGATTACACTTAATTATGAGTAGATACAAAGAAATTAGTTTCGTCCAATTCCAATAACGAAAGATGTTTAACATGAGAAAATTATATTCTGCATTTTCAAGAAATTCCCTGTTGATTATCCAGAAATATGAATTGAATGAAAATCCAACGTCAGAAGTCTTGCTGGCAAACTGCCTTCTTGACCTCAAATGGGAGTTTTTTTACTCATAGAAGTTTTCAACAACAGAAAGTAATAAGAGCAACTACTCTAAGAATGTTATTACTCCAAAGGTGAAACAAAATACACAATGATCTGTTTGATGACAAAAATCCAAATGGGGAATATCAATTTTATTTCAAATTGTTTGATATACACTCCGAAGTCTTTATTTTTACGAGTTTTAGAATCGTCATTTGACAATATTGCCATAGACTCTTTCCTAGGTTTCGTACTTGAAAGTAGTAAGCCTACATTGAATCTTGTATTGAAACAATGACATTGAAGGAAAGGACCCTTACTGAATGGTGAACTCAATGATAGTGTCTTAATAGGGGTAGGCAAATTACCACTTTTTTTAAGGGACGAGCAGATTTTGTGGCCATGTTATGGTTACAGTTCGTCCTATCGTTTGATTTTGTTTTACCAACTATATGGAAACAACGGTCAAGGTCATACGGGAATGCCGCTGTGTAATGTGTTAGTCTCGTGAGGTTAAAACTTGGAAAGGTTTATTTAAAAACAGTTTCTCAGCTATTTTCTGCAAATATTAATGCGCTTCAATACCCATACTGGGGATTGATGGATCATCATTAATCCAATTGGAATTGCATTAGATGTAGCTAATTTGGTTTATTAAAAAAAAACATCTTGAATTTCAAAATGGCAGCCATTTCCTTATATTTTACCTATTATCTCGAATTGGAGTAATGTTAAGGGATAAAACGGTGGCAATACCATGTTTGTGATGCTAGGGATTCAACCACTGTATTAGGTTAGTTATAGCTTTTTGGGTTTTTATATGTCCTATTACCTCGTCGTATGAGCAAAAAACCATAAAACAATATAGCCACAGTTTTGTAGAGCGCCCCCAAATTTTCCAAATTTGATATTTTTGCACAGCCTTACGTTGGTATTGTCTAGGAAATTATAACTGCGAACGGGAATGCTAAAAAAAGCGCTGTATTTATCACAAAATAAGCGATTTGTAATTAGATTGGATCCAGATTGACCTTAACGGCAGAGCTGGAAAATGCCAACCCGTTTGTACGTCCATGATGAAAGAGGGCCCACCTCGAGAAAAATAACCTCTAACTTGGTTCCTGAACTATTAAAAACAATAATGTATGAGCGTAGGCACGTACATGGACCTATTTCCCAGCTATTTCCATGAAAGCCGCGTTTCCAGCAGCAGTTGTATTATTATCGGGGCTCCCGTAAAATTATTCTTGTACAAAATTCCTTCGGTTGTGACAAATAGACATTTTCGAGCTTAACCATTCACCGTTAGAGATAACTAGCCAGTTACCAATGCAAATGTGTAAAAAATCTCCAAATATTGAAAAATGGGGGCGCTCTTCAAAAAATGTGCTAATAGCTTTAATAAAAACATATGTTTTTATTCTTTAGGCCTCCTATTTCTAATTATGAGAAGATTTTAAAAGGTTTTTTTTTTGTCTCGTTATGTTGGGAAACATTGCGGTTATGAAGAGCTCACGATGCTGTTATTTACTTAACTGAAAATAAACTATTTAACCCCAACAGTGAAACATAGGTATCTTTTCTGGGTCAAATTTGTGTGTGATCTAAAACTATCGTATTTAAAATCCACGATATAAATGAGTCACTAATTCACACATTAACCAAATACCTCAAGTTGCTATTTGATTGTACAAAGCATTCGACCGAATAAACCATGCATAATGTCGCGTTTCCAAATGATCTCTTCCGGAACGGAGACGACAGTAGAATAATTAAAGCTTCGCTCAACAACATTGGATTTTTTTTTTTCTCACGCCAGTGAGTCTTCTCTTGATTTAGCAGATGCCTCACTTGTACATTTCACCCCTACGGTAAACAGTGTTCAGAGCAACTTGTGTTACAAATTGTATTACTGAATGAGGGGACTATCACCTGACACCTTCTCAAATAATACAGTCTCATTGCTCATGGCACATTTCAAATTATGTATAAGACACTAATCAGGCACAGTGAAACATGGTTACCCAAGAATGAGATTGTGATCACAAAATCTGTATGCACTTTGCAATAATGGTTTGTGATTGGTTGCTTTGTGGTTGTCAGGGAAACGGCTGTCCTCGCATACCAGGAGTCAAAATGTGGGCACTGTTTATCTTCATGTTACTGTCCAGTGCTACCAAGGTGGTCTGTATAACCATTGAATGCTTGCATTATTACAAAAAAGTCTCGTGCAAATTGAATTCTCATAAGCCTCTTAGGCATTGCATACAATGCAATTGGAAATGAAGATTTAAAAAAAACGGCAGATATTAGAATTATTACTTTGATGATGGTGGCCTGGGAAATGACTATACTCATTACATGTCTTTGTGCATGTTGGACTATTATTTCAGCGGATAATGTTTAGTGTTATCCGACCAAGCCTTTTTCCCCAAAGTTTTTCCTTGTGGAATCTGGGAAACCAGCAACCGAAGACCAAAACAACCAGTGTCTTAAAACACAGAGTAGTAGTTTTACTCTGTCTCTGCTTTGGACTGGGTCAAAATTAACGATACATTGTGTGGAAAAAACCTTGTAATAACTGATTGATATTATGCGATGAGATAGGTTTCTATTCCAAATTTGACAGCATTTGACTGTCAAATGTGACGTTATAAAACACGTTTGCCAGTAAATATGAAATAGTACTTGCCCAATTCTAATGTGGACATTGGTACATTGAGAATTTATTTTGTATGCTCATGACTTATGCCGGCTTTTTAAGTTATTAACACATTCTTAGCATTTTACAAGAGATTCAATGTTAGTAAAATGACTGCAAAGTTAAACATGGAAAGTTGTACTTGATAGGTCATCTGATAGATCAGGAAAACCTAAGAGATCGAAGAATATCAAAGTGTCAGTTTTGAATTTCAACCAGACACGAGTTTGATGTCTTAACGATTAAAAATCAGGACGACTTTAAAAGTTATTATACGCAAAAAGAATGTGTTGTTCATTGGAAGGCCATTGAAATGAAGATTTAAAAAAACACGGCAAGCTATTTAGAATTATTACTTTGTGAGTTGCCCTGGGAAATGACTATATACATTAAAATGTCTTGTGAATGTTGGACTATTATTAATGCGGATTAATTTAGGGTATCCGACAATGAATTTTCTCCCCAACTTTTTGGCCTGTGGAATCTTGAAAACCAGCAAACGAAAGACCAAAACAACACGTGTCTTAAAACCCGAGTAGTAGTTTTACTCTGTCTCTGCTTTGGACTGGGTCGAATGATACATTGTGTGAATAAAACCTGCTTGTAATAAACTGCTTGATATTCTGCGATGAAGATTTCTATTCCATTGACAGCATGTGATGTCAATGTGAGTTATAAAACAACGTTGCAAGTAAAATAGGAAAATAGTACTTGCCAATTCTAATGTGCCAATGGTACATTGGAGAATTTATTTTGTAGCTCAGACTATATGCCGGCTTTTTAAGTTATTAACACATATTCTTAGCATTTTACAAGAAGATCAATTGTTAGTCAAAAACTGAGGCAAATTACATGGAAAGTTGTACTTGATAGTGTTTGAGCGATCAGGCAAACACTAAGAGCTCGAAGAAGTAGCAAAGTGTCAGTTTTGAAGTCACAGACACGAGTTTGATTGTCTTAACGATTTAACAACCGGGAAGACTTTATAAAATCTATACCCGAAAACGAATTGTGTTGTTCATGGACGTTGCAAAATGCCAGTCAGCAGGGTTTCTTAATCACATAAACATTGATTAAAAGTTCTGGCATTAAAGTGTACTTTGAATTTTGTGATTCTGTGTAAGTTAAAAAATTGCATTCATATAGCGTTTACAGTGCCTAAGCCCTACAGTAATGTGTGATTCATAAGCCTACCTCACAATTGAATTCAGTATAAATTCTCATTTTTTTTATCTTTTTTGAAACAAAAAATCAAAAAGTATTAAAGTCGCTATTTTGAAAAGCTTACATCAATCCTTCAAGTTATACCAATAAAGTATGACATAGAAATAACAATTTATATTGCCAATAATTCAAAAGTTGCATTGTAAGATTTTACCACATCCTTCTTTATAGTTGAGGGATGCCTTCAAAAAGTTACATGCACATTTCTCAGTTATTGTAATGTAGACAAATGTTGTATAGATTTCTCCTCGGCAGTTGTTGTAATTTCTCTGTATGCTACTTGAAGCTGATTTTAATAACCCATGCCCTCCACTAAAAAAGACCACCCCGAGATATTTGTTTGTAGATTATGACCCTGGTGTTAAAAACACACACTTCCTTATGAAATTAATGAAAAGAAACAACAATTATGTAAGGCACGTTTTGCACTTTGCCACAATCTGAAATTCCAAAAAATATTTTAAAAAATCTGATTTTTGCATGTCTGCAACAAGTCGTCGGCCCGCGTCACATACTAACGTATTTGCAAAATACGTCATTTCGAGAAACAAGCTTTGAGAATTTTGCGCCTTTTAATTGGCTTCCAGACTGTTAATTAGAAACTATATTTAATTAAAACTTAGTGTAAATCGCCCAATAAGTTAAATTTCAAATATATTGAACTAATCAACTCCATTTATTTAATCTTTGAAAAAATGAGGTTTAAATAAAATACGTCACTATTGAAAACGACAAAAGAGCAATTTCAATATGTTAATAACAATACACGTACGTCAACGAAAATACTCGTTATTTGACGCGTTTGCGCAAATACGTCACTATGTGGAAACGCAAAATAGCATTCTAACCGCGAACCTGGAAATACGTCCGCCTCACAAATACTACTATGTTAAGCTGCGAATATTTCCAAATGCCAGAACGATGCTATGGGCCTGTGTAGAATAGATTTTCGACAATACGTCGTTATGTGAAATTTGGTGAATATGAATTAACAAAATAATAAAACTCAAATATCAATTTAATTTATTAATATTTTCTTCAATTAAGTTACCAACCTTGTAGGTATGAAATTGGTGATTTTGTAGAGTAGTACAAAGATAAACACGTCTGCCAAATTTCTCCCTCTAAAAGTCAAAAATGTCGATACGTCATTATGTGACGCCGGCCGACGAGTATAGCTATCCTAACCTACCCGGCAAGTTATAGGCGTGCTATCAACCTAAGAAAACAAAATCGCTATTTTGGTCACTTGTGTCCGTATGAACACTTGTTATCCGAGGTAATTGAATGAGATTCAAATTCACTTCTTTCTTCACTTCTAGAATTTACTCTCTGCAAATTTTCTGATAGTTCCTTTAAAAGGTCAAGGTATTGTGACAATCAAATGATGAATGAAGTATCCGGGTCAATTCGTGGATTGTCTTTTAAAGACTATTCTTGTTCAATATATAGACTTTTAATTTGTCTATTTTTTTCTGAAAATTGAAAAGATGAAATTGAATTGTTTTGTGATTTAAAAAAAAAGTTTGATGTGTACCTATTAACCACCCCCTATTTTTATGAGAAAAAACACCTAACCACCCAACATTAATCTTACTTATTTGCATATATTTAACCTTTGTTGACCTTCCACCTTTCCCCTGAAGACTGCCAGTTGGAAGGCAATGCTATAAATGATACAGAATGTTAAAATTTGAATGACATATTTATTATTGCTGCCTTTATTTAATTTTTAAAATACAAAAAAATCCATCCACTCTAATGCATTGGAACTATGTGTACTGTACCTTTGAAAACACAGGTCATAATACTGTATACAAACTCGTCACAATGGACTGTTTATCGTTGGCCTTGTTTTGGCTTAGCTTTTATATAAGGTGTGAATTTTACGAATTATCTTGTCAATTCCAGGGACATGGTTTTATGACCGCCTTAAGACCTGCATAACATAACTGACCTTTACTTCACGGTATCATGCCATACCTGACACCAGGGTGCATCTTTTATAAGTTGAGGTTATTGTTCTGGTGCCATGAAATTGCGAAGTTGTAAAGTATATGATGATGTGTCAAGGCTGTTTAGAATTTTGTGCTTATTTGAGTAATGCATGGAGAGGAAAATTGAAATCCTCACTGCCAGTATAACCTTCGCAGTTATTAAAAAAATATGCCTACTGATATTAAAACAGTGATTCACAATAAAAACATCATTTTGGAAATAATTTTATACCTCAGAAGGATGATAGTCACAATAGCACCTGGAGGGGACCTCTTGTAACCCAACATTTTGCACACTGCCAATTACTGTTTTTTTTTGGAAAATACAACATGACATCGAAGAAGGAAGTTTCCGCTTAACCTAGCAAAAAAGCATGAGTTTTATTATTTGCAATCAACACCAAAGTTAGTGAAAAGATCAAGTTGCCAGTTTTCTGGACAAATTCAATCTTCCGGTGTCTCCCATAGGTGCGTTACGTTTAGGCTTGGATCCGCACGAGGGTTTAAAACTTCCCTTCCCCCCCCCAACGAAAATAAAAAAACTAAAAAATCAATAAAATAACAAAAATCAATTTTGGCCAAATTAAGCGATTTGGAGCCATATTTGGTTAAAAATTCCTTTTTTTTAGATTTTGCCCCTGCCACAGAATTTCAGTTTCTTCCCTCTCAAAAAAATCAACCCCCCCGAAAAAAAGTCTGACGACGCCACCGGGTTTAATAATCCACTTATTTTTTTTTTAAATTGGTCTTTTTGGTGACCTGTGTTGGCGAAATGAATGTGTGTATTACAACAACTGCCTGTACATTACAATACTACACTTCTGAAATGGCAGTTCATCAAACACCCCCCCCCCCCAAAACATCCCGCGGGCATAACATGTTCAACGTGGTTCATCATTGGCGTAGCTAGTGGATGTGGCGCCCGGGGCAATATTTAACGTGGCGCCACCCCCCCCCCCCATAGCTCGTAGCATGATCAAAACATGGTAGATCCAGGGGCTTCGCTTAGGGCTCCTAATGTGGTCCCTAATGTGGCCCCTTGACTGGTTGTCCAGGGGGCCTCTGGTCCATCGGCGCTTCTTTATCCTCATATTATGAAGCAAATGATACATACTTACCCCTGGTGGGGTCCAGGGGCTGAAGCCCCCCGAAGCTCTCGAGTTTTAATACAAGTTTTAAGTTAACCTTCGAAGGGCTCTTATTTTATGGAACTACAGGCCCTATACTGCCTGTGATCAGTGTCAATTTATTTGTCCCAACGTCAATTTCATTCAGTCGCCCCCCTAGGTGTCGGCCGGGCACGTACCCCCCCCGCCCACCCCCTTGGCCCCCCCCTACCTACGCCACTGACGTGGTTATAAATATTACCAGTGATCTGACAATTATAGGCCTACTAAGCTTTATATGGAAAAAAATATCACAAGGCGGTGAATATTAGACTCACCCAACTTCCTGGCTGACGTTAAATACAAAATTTTGCCTGTGAGGTTACTCAATTTTGCACTTTACACCGATACAGTTCTTTACAAGTTCTAATCGGACGCAAATTGACTATAAAGCTGACAGTGTCAAGGCGATGTTTTTTCCAAATCACAACGGGCTGATGTGTAATACTTGCCAAGTCATTTTAGACTATTCAGTTTACCCAGATCCAAAATTTCAAGTTTAACGGCAAGTTCAAGTAGTTTGCCGAAGGGAATAAAACATCAGTTCCTCTAGTACAACATTCAGGGGAGGCGGCCAAGAATTCCAATTGTAGGACGTCGCCATGGTTTTAAACACGTAAAAGCGAAATCTGAAACGAAAATTCAGATTTTTTCTATTGTTGTCATAACGGACGAGGACGGGTGGGGGTCATGGGAACACCCATGGACGACCCACATCAAGCGCCTAAAATCGGTTTGGATTGATTTCTTTATTATTTTGATCGTTTGGTGTGTTGCTAATCGAGAGGCTGACCGCCATTCGTTGCAGCACTGATTGCTAACTCCAAGCACTGATACTCTTACAAACTGGAGAGGCTATCGCCGCTCTCGAACGTGAGGGGAAACCGGAAGTTGCACGGCGGCCCTTTTGCTCTACCCAAGAACCCGATCCGCTGGCACGTACAAAGGAATTAGGGAAACTACAGAAAAGGGACAGAATTAGGCGATTAATGCACGTATGTCAAGGTTGTCAATTATTGGTTGATTTTCGAGGTGGGTAGGTATGTTCGAAAAAAATGATTCAAAAAGTGTTTAAAAAGTCTTTAAAATGCCCATAATTTCAGGTTTTCAGCTCACAGACACGATAATTCACATTGCAGGAAGGGCTGGGAATACTCGTATTCACCGATATATTAGTTATTATTAATCCTCCTTCCTTTTTTCAGCTTTCTATATCTTCGGATCTCTTTAGGACAGGCGTAAGAGATTTGGGGTCATGCCACATTCTATTTTACAAAATATTACTTAAGATATTTTGGGAATATTAATTCCTTGGGGGTTCTTGAATTTTGGTTCGGGGACCAATGCTTCGTTCCAAAAACGAGTGACTCGATATGTTAATGGGGAACAACTCTAGGGGTATACAATTTACAATAAATGAAGTTATAGGGGGTATCAAATTCAGTTGTGGATTGTGACTGGGTCATTGATAAAATAAGAAAATATAACCTAAACATACTGATCAGCAAAATTAACACGAGTGTGTAATTTTCTTTGCAGGATAGCAAAAGTGTAACTTTTGGTATATTGGCTACACTGAGAATATTAATTGCGTAAAAAAGTTGTATTATTTGACAACCTAAATATTAGTCATGCACATTATTTTTTTAGAATCCACAAAATGGTGCTAAAAAGTGGTTTGAATTAAAAAGAATGTTTTTTAATGATTTTTGGAATTAAAAGTGCTTTTTTTTTTTTTTTTTTTTTTTTTTTTAAATTAGGCTTTTTAATTACACAAAAATTCGTCAAAAGAATAATTAGCAATGACCAATGTGTGTACTTAAATTCGTCATTTTTGTGCTTGACAAACTAATGGTAGTCATTTGGTGAGTCTAAGTCGTCTTTAATTAGT
>JAMKCH010052570.1:0-59043 GCA_023653785.1 Ophioderma brevispina
CAAGGTTCGGAGTATGTTTTCGACTCAGCAGTGCCATGTTCAGGTAAAGCCCGAAAAATACTAAGTATAGCATTGAAGCAAGGGCGAATACACACGCTTAACATAAGCAAGCGTTGGTACAAGATCTCTAATATACCTTCCGTACAAATAGAATCAAGATTGGGTAAATATGGAGTGTACAACACTTGTTGCTCTTTCAATACCTACAGACAAGTGGATGCTAGTATGAATTGGGGATATTCAACGTACCTTTTGAGGCGTTGTCAAATGTCGAATTTCCACCCGATATACCAATCGGCATTCAAATTGCCGACCCGATCTGAACAAGGGCCATGCGAAAGGAATGGTTTTAGAGGAATAATTCATTGGTAGAACACCAGGGCTGTTACCTTCGGAGCCTACTCTTATCCGTGTTTTAAGAAAGCACTCTGATATCTCCCTCTGTGAAGGGACTTAGTTAAGTTGAAAATTCAACCTTGTCTAGGGATGTTTTGTTCCGAGGTCTCTGGGCTTGGACCAGAATTTGGTTGGTGAACAATTTTGAATACTCAAAAGGTTAACCGTTTGTCAATCAACTGAAGTAAACCCTTTTGAGAAATGCCTATATAAACTGTATATTAATCAGTCGTGAAGTAAACAAATGCTTATAATTATTGACAGGCACGGTGTCCCAAAAATCATAGAAATGGGACTTCGACAAAGTTCCTACATGCGAAGTAGGAGCACCTAGGGGCCCTTAGTCATGCAGAATTATGAAAGTATTGTGCATTTGCGGTTGAAAAGTACCAAATTTGGAACAGAGGTAGCTATTGATATGCTAAATAAATGTGGTTGGGCCAAAATAATTTACTCCAATCAATATGGCCGCCCATTTCAAATGGCCGCCACCCTATACAAAGGCATTAATTATTGCAAAAAGTGGTTGTAAACCTTATTATATGGGTCAGATAAGACTTGGTTTAACTGTTGAAACAATAGTTCTGTTTATTTCACACCAAATCGTAGTTTAAGGCAAAATGGCGGTCACACACACATTGGGTCCTAAATTCAAGATGGCTGCCCCGTCACAGGAAAAAGCTGACTTATTTGTTGTAGTTTACATTGACAAACCATGGGTTCGTTGGAGTTCTAAAACTTGGGCCCTCAACATACCAAATACATTTTATGGTTGTAAATGCCAAGGTACATGATATCAAAATGGCTGCCCTATTCCAAAATGCTGCCCAAATTAAAACTGCAGCTACTGAACATTGAATGTTAAGGTAGTATTGATTTTAGATGTGTCATGGTAACTGATAATATTATCAACATTCTAAAACATAATTGGTTGTCTTGGTATGGTTACACACATTCTTACATTTTTCTGTGTGTATCACATAAACAATATGGCTTGCCATTTCAAACTGGCTGCCACTATAAATTAAATAACATGCCTTAAACTGTACTGCTGATTTCTTGTCAAGTTGTACCTCACAGGTTCTATTGACATTCTACCAGTAATCTTTTAGGTGATGCATGGTGCTGTTCAATGTGTAATTTCTAGACTGTTATATAATTATTGCAAAAATAGCTGCTATGTCACTTTGTAGTATTTAATACAGAGTTAGTAATTATGTTTACAACGGATCAAAATACCAGAAAATTGATGTGGTTCAGGTGAAGGCATACTGTTAAAAATGGCCAAAGTATTTTTGGATTGTTTAAGAGTCCATCATTTACTCATTCATTATTCATTTTGTTACTTCTGACATGAACTTGTAGAACCTCCATTCTATTATATATGTATGCATGCATCCCCTTCAAGTTTAAACTCGAGCTAGCGGTTAGTTTGTTCTTGTCAGTGGATGAATGGTGTAATATCAGATCTAACACTCTATCATCCTTGGCACACATGAAGAAGCAGGCTTCTACTTACATCAATTTTATATGCCGCCCACTGCTTCTGCTCAGGGGTCCAATGCTGCGTGACTGTGACACATGACCGTTGTGTTTACTTTGTTTTCTCTGTAGCGTACGCCCGTTGTCACAACATCGGTGCTCCGAGTTCCACCTCTCAGAATTAACTGCCTTGTTCTTCTACCTATTGTTGTCACGACGTTGAAGGAAGTCGCAGATCTTCACACCAGCACATACTATTGCCAGACCCTAGGGACCAGAGACTCTTTGTCTATGCTGATGTTTCACACCTTCACCGGGTGCACAAAAAAGGAAAGAACACCGCGTGGGAAGCAAGCAGCATCTTCCCTGATGTTGTAAAATGCTTTTGCAAACCTTGGAAGAACTCCGTCCTTAAGAAGATACGCTTGAAATACCTAATGCATAACAATAGAAAGTTTGTTTGACCTCAGTACAAAACAGAAACAAGATTCCATATTTCACATTTCCACCGTACCTCAGATGCACTGTAACAACACTCACACCACATAGCAGCATATCCATTCAGAGACATTGCTGGGACACAGCATTTGCTGCTAGACCTCACACGATTGGCTAAAACCTATATAAAACCCGACCCATAATCCAGCTGCCTGAGGTTCGGAAAATTGGCAGCATCAAAATCCAGATAGCCAGGTCAAAAAACTGCTGAAGTGTGGCTGTAATGTAACATTAAGAAGAGTTTTGTGGATCAATGGTCGGCTGCTTCACTGAATTCTGCAAGCTCCTCGTCTGTGCATTGTTGCTACCAACACCCATTGGGCAGACACACTGAATTCTTTCAGGTCCCTTGTAGTGCATTGTTTGCGGCCAACAAATTGGGCAGACCAAGAGATGTTTCCATTGTCTGTGGTGCTGTTTCTACCAATTACAGTAGTGTCCTGAGCTGCTTCCAGGAGCCCCACTTATGCGAGGCAAACCTTGAAGTTATCCGGTTCTTGTTTCTAAAGTCTGTTGAGACATCGCCATTCTAGGGCCCATGAGGATTAGCTCCATTTTTTTAGATTCTCTTCTTTACCATCACCAATGATGTTCCTTGGTTGATAGCAAGGTCTTTTCGTTTCCAGAGGATGGCGACCTGTCTTAACCTTTAAAGCACTTAAACTCCGTTGAGAACTGATGTCAAGGGGTTGGTCTTTTGCTTGAGAAACTCTCGTCTCTCTGTTTAAGGCGGTTAGAGCAGCTGGTCGTCTAGGGTCCCCATTATACCATATTGTTTTTCTTTGATCACCATGATCACGTGGGCCATCCCTTAACGATTATCCCCGTCCTATATCTACGGGGTGCTTTTTTATGTATCCTCTCCTCCTTTGATGTACAGTCCGATTTGTTACGGTCGTGTATCGAGCAGCTTCAGTCGTTCTTCCCCCAATCGTCCCGTCCCACCTCTTTGTTAATCTTGCAATCCTGTTTTTTTTTTCAATCGGAGGCCCAGCGGCTTTAGCGTCGGGTGATGGCGGCCCTGTAGGTGGGGTTTATGTGGATGGGTTACGGCTCTTCGGCTGGCCTAGCGCTGTTTTACAAGTTCTCCGAGTGCCTAGTATGTGCATAGTATTCCGATGACATATTCTGTGATAAGCATGGCAATGAGGCATTGATATTCTGGTGGAGTACTGACACGTTAGTTGCCTCTTGCCTCCAGTTGTATTTAACCTATTCTCGTCCCTGGGCAACCCTATTAAAGACCAGCGCGTAGGCGTGTTTTCTTCCTTTGGATAGTCCCCTTTCTTATCTCTTGTCTAGTTCGTTTGGTCGGTTGGTCGATTTTCTCTTTCTTCCTCACCCCTCCTTGGCGGGCCCTGCTTGTTGCTTCCTCTTTACTGCTACTTTTTTCACCTCTTCTTCTTTCTCATTTCCCGCGTGCCTTTACTCTTGTTTATTCATGATGTGGTCTTAATAAGAGAGAGTGCGGTCGCAAAGGTAACTCCAAGGTAGATAGGATTATCACAGTGCTCAAGGGTTCTTCCGACCCTGCAGTTTAATTTAATATCTGACGTTTGGCTTCACGTTTGCATAGATGGAAAGTACATATCCGTGTCCTTTGAATGGCTTTTGCACACGGCGCTCTAACCAACTGAGCATCAAGACTGGGTTGGTAGAGGAGCGGATAGATATCTCATCTGTACGGTGTTAGGGTCGTTCGAAGGTGGGGTCCATTGCTTTCCTAGTGGTGGCTAGTAATATACTTAGGTCTCCGCCGGTATCGATCCGGCCATGGACCAGGGTTTTTTTTTTTTTTTTTCAACCACGTGTGCACTGGTCATCTCCAAGGGAAGATTAATAAATATCCCCATCCTTGGTCTATACCTGAGAACTACGTAGTTAACAAAAAAAAAATTTAAAAACAAAACAAATATAATAAAATTGTATAATATATACTATGTAAATATACCGTTTTCTGCATGCTATCCGCTAGAAAGCGGATGGACACCTTTCGAACCTAAACCTATATATATAGTCTATCCCCTCTGCCAACCCAGTCTTGATAGCTGAGATTGGTAGAGTGCCGTGCTATAATACGGGGTTTGCCAGTTCCAAACCGGCCAGGCACACCATAGTTTTTTGTTTTTTTTTTTTCAACACTTGTGTGGGCTGGCTATCTCCATAGAAAATTAATAAAATGTCCATCCTTGTCTACCCTGGAGAACTACGTAGGTTAAAATTTCAACTTGGCTTGGGTGTAACATTTTTGGCTGCTGTGGAGGTTTTGTTGGATATCCACTTCAACTCGAAGCTTTTCGGATTGTAGACCGATTTCTTTCTCTTGCTGTATATGGTTCATATCTGTGGAATTCATTAAGGTGTGGCCTTGTTTGATCCTTTCCCCTCTCTGACAGCGTTCCCCTCAACCTAGCAGTTGTTTTAAACTGAGAAAGTATCGGACTTCAAACATGGTGGAATACCCTTGATATTCTTTAGCACATTCTTGGAAAGGGCACTGGAGACCTTGGGGTGGGACTGGTGCCGGTTAGCCTTGTATTTCTTTCCTTCGCTCCCTAAAATGCTTCGCCCTGCGGTTTTTCGGTCCGTCTCTCCGGCAATCTTATGTCACTAGTTTGGGCACATTTGTCATAGTTAAGAAATTTTTTGGAGCAAACCTTCTTCAAACTCTGTAGTTAAAGTCCGCTTAAAAGGTACTTTATTTGGTCTTACTGACTGCGGCATTGACTTAGGTTAGTGGAACAGGATTCAGACCAATCTTGCTACAACAGGGTAGAGATGTTTTGCCAACATAGCTATACACGAATCAGGTTGTAACCTCTCTCCAATGGGCACTATCACATTGATAGCGACAGTTTCTAGGGGGTCGTGAAAGTATGGTAGATGTTGAACATGTCTATTTCTTCTTTCCTACCATTGTCCGCCTTTATTGGCTTCATTGTAGCCCCATTGGGTGCTATGTCTGTTGAAATCGCCAATTAAGAATTGAGGTTTAGTGGAATTCCCCGAAATTGATTGAGGGTGTTTTTGAAATCTACTGATGATGGCGGATGTAACTATAACAGAGCCGAGCTCAATGTGAGCACTTTGGATGTTGTCAGCAGATATTTAGGTTGCTTCTACAACGGGTAGGTTTTCACGCATAGAGCACTTCTAAACTTCGTCTCCCGATGGCAAGGAATTATTCATTGAAAGTATTTAGTAGACTTGTTACACATTAAGGCTACCAAAGTACGTCTGTCAAGTGAACGCATCTTTTGGGGGTGGCAATTTGGCCATCATTTTGAATTTGCCTAGAAAGTACCACGTAATAGGATTCGTTGCCCCTGGAATCTGTTTAAACAAATCACTGAGGGCTTAGAGCACGGGGGAAATCATTTCATTGGGTAACATGTGTCCTGTGCCCTGTGATTTTTTGACCGATTGCTGGGGCAATGAATCACATTCTCCCTCCCCCAATGGATGTAATTTTACAGGTCTGTGTATAACCACAGAGCCAGCAATAAACCAAGCAAATAGGGTATTTTTTTTAATTAAAAAAACCATTCCAGAAGCATGGCATAAATCATACAGGCACGTAAGTGACTTCTAAAAGTAGTGGCCATTCGCGGTTTGGCAGCCCCATCTTGGCCACATTATAATGGAGAAGCAATTTAACAACATACCTTAATTGGTTTCCTCTTAAGTGATGTTGAATTCCCTGTCCTTGAGGAGTTTATCAAGATTAAGAACATTCATTTCTGATAATCAAAGATAGGCTTAAGTGACATATTAGCCGCCATTTTGGATTTTCGGCCGCCATTTTTGAATTCTTCAGGTGAGTGAATTCTAATCTTTTAAATGCACATGGGTTCAATAACAACCTTAGGGAATCATAACAAGAATCAAGAAAAAACATTCATTTCTTGATATCAAATGACATGCTTCAGCTTCAAATTTGGCCGCCATTTTGGATTTTCTCCATTTTGGATCAATTTTGCTAATTTAAACATGGAATTACCAGTGGAGTGTCAATAAGGTATTTCTGTTTCTAATGGTACGAAACACAATCAAATTGAGTATTGGATATATAATAACATAGAAAGCACGTAAAACATGACATTTTACATGCGGCCATTTTTGAATTTGGCGGCCATCTTGGAAGGAAGTTAATTTGGCCCCTAGACCAGATTTTTTCAGCATATCAAAGCTACATCTGTTCCAAATTTGGTACTTTTCACCCAAAATGCACAATAGGTTTTGATATCTTGCACCATTCTGCATGACTACTTTACTTTGTGCAATTTAGATATGAGGACATAAGTCACAGAGGATTTCTAAAATGCTCAATAAAGTTACTAGTAGGAATGTCTCAAATCATTAGTCCCAAAGGAGCATGCATTCCCAAGCTTTACATAAATTTTTTTCACAGGAGTCCAATTTTATTTTTAAGAGAACGCTTTTCAATGTAATCGAAAAGCCCTCAGTCGTGAAAAGATATCAATGTTGTCTTACAATGAGGCCGCGTGTCAAGCTACGATATTGGGGGGGGGGCATTTAGTCATACCAGTTAATATTTCCATGATAGTTGAAGGGCCATTTTTTAATTAAAAGGACCTAGCACATTTAAAAATATGTGCGGCCTCAAGATTTTCAAATCGATATTTTTGCATGGTTTAAAGCTTTAATATACAAAAGCCCCCCAAAAATTTTTTATTATTTTCTGTCTTATCATGCTTATGGGTAAACGGAAACGATTTTGTAATTTACCGTCGCCGGCGACGCGAAATTCAAGCTGCGACGGAAACGGCGTTTAATACAAGAACACGTACGCCGTTGCATGTTTCCCACGCTATGTACACGACTGTTTTGACCGGTCTGTACCCTTTGTGGTTTTTTTATATCATTGAGTAACGAGTCAAACTATTCATGTAATATACACACATTTGTGACACTTAAAGTTAGCCCTAAACCAATACCTGGATATCTTTATACTCATATCAATGTCCGTATCTATTTTGGGGTATTTATTTTTTATGTGAAATCTATCGTTGTTCTTTCCAAGTGGCCTAGACTATCATTGGAGAGCAATTGAAGAATTTTCATATTTTGTGAAAATGGCCAGTGCCGCTTTAGAAGCTAAGGCTGAAACTTGGTTGGGGTAAATAGCATATATGCATGCAATGCACAATTATGTCAGTTTGAAATGCTTCCATTGCCAATTAATATGGCAGAAATCGTGTTTTGATTTTCAAGTAACATACTAATAATTAAAATGCATTTTTGTTTGTTTACGAAAGGAATAATACCAACAAAATGGCGGACGTAATCCTCTTTGGCGGAGACATCATTACGATGGAAGAAAAAACTCCAGAAACCAAGAAAGTAGAAGCAATAGCCATCTCCGGAGACACTATAAAAGCTGTTGGAAGTATTGAGAGCGTGTTCGGTCACAAGGGTCCGAACACACAGGTTATCCAACTGAACCAGCAAACCCTGATGCCAGGCTTAATCGAACCTCACCAACATGCGATCATGTGCTTCCAGGTTCGGAGTATGTTTACCGATATCAGCAGTGCCATGTTCAGGTAAAGCCCGAAAAATATATAAAAGTATAGCATTTGAAGCAAGGGCGATACACACGGCTTAACATAACGCAAGCGTTTGGCAAGATCTCTAATATCAGTGTTATACCTATCCGTACAAATAGAACAAGCCTTGGGTAAATATGGAGTGTACAACACTTGTTGCTCTTTCAATACCTCCAGACAAGTGGATGCTAGTATGAATTGGGGATATTCAACGTACCTTTTGAGGCGTTGTCAAATGTAGATTTTCCACGATATACCAATCGGCATTCAAATTGCCGACGATCTGAAAAAGGGCCATGCGAAAGGAATGGTTTTAGAGGAATAATTTATTGGTAGAACACCAGGGCTGTTGCCTTTGAGCCTAGTTTTACCCGTTTTAAGATAAGCACTCCTGATATCTCCCTCTGTGAAGGTGACTTAGTAGTGAAAATTCACCTTTGTCTAGATTAGTGTGTTCCGAGGTCTCTGGGCTTTGGACCAGACTTTGGTTTGGTGAACAATTATTGAATAACACTCAAAGTTAACCGTTTGTCAATCAACTGAAGTAAACCCTTTTGAAAATGCCTATATAAACTGCTATTAATCAGTCGTGAAGTAAACAAATGCTTATAATTATGCAGCAGTTGCCCAACAATCATAGGAATGGGACTTCGACAAAGTTCCTACATGCAAAGTAGGAGCACCTAGGGGCCCTTGTGCAATTTGAGATATTGAGGACAGAAGTCACAGAGGATGTTTAAAATGCTTCAATAAAGTTACTAGTAGGAAATGTCTCAATCTTTAGTCCAAAGGAGCACGCCGTCCCAAGTTGCATAAATTTGTACAAGAGTCCAATTTTATTTTTTAAAAAACGCTTCAATGTACACTACGGAAAAAGGCCTCAGTAGTGAAAAGATATCACTAGTTGTTTCAATGGGACGCTTGTCAAAGGCGACGATATTGGGGGGGGGGGCAATTTTAGCAGCCTCCGAGTTTAAGATTTCCAGGATAGTTGAAGCCCATTTTTATAAAGAGAAACTGGCCACATTGAAAAATAGTGCGCCCTCAAGATTTTTCAAATCGAATTTTTGCATGGTGTAAAGCTTAATATACAAAAGCCCTCACCCAAAATGATTAAGACCAAATCAGCTTTCTTATGGGTAAAGGAACGATTTTGTAATTTCGCGACGCCGGCGACGCGAAATTCAGCTGACGACGACAAAAATGGCGTTTAATACAAGAACACGTACGCCGTTGCATGTGTTTCCCCCGCTATGTACACTGTTTGACCGGGCTATAACCTTTGTGTGGTTTTATATCAGTGAGTACGAGTCAAAATATTCATGTATATACAACAATGTGATTAAAGTTTGAAACTTAAGGTAGCCTACAAATTACCTGGAGATCTTACCTCATATAATGTACTTATCTGTTTTGGGGTAGTTATTTTATGTGTAAATACATCGCTGTTCCTTACAATGGCCTAGACTTTCATTTGCAGATCGGCAATTGAAGGAAATTTCATATTTTGGTGAAAATGTGCCAGTGCCGCTTTAGCTAAGAGGCGGAAACTTGGTTGGGGTAAATAGGCAGTCTGCATGCAATGCACAATTATGTCAGTTTGAACTGATTCATTGCCAATAATATGCAGAAATCTGTTTTGAGTTTCAATATTATGGAACACCACAGAATTGCAATGGTGTAATCTACTTGGTGGACCAGATTTTCGAAACTTAAAAGGCCACTCAGGATTTCCCGTGGACGGCGCCCTCAATTTCTGCAAAACGGTGTTTGTTGTTTTTTTTTGCATGAACACAATACTTGTCCTTCATACTAATCACTGTGTGGAAATAGTTCAGCTCCAAATTGCTGTCCTTCATATATAAAATTCCGCACCGGGAATTTGTACAGTATCCTATGGGACTGTAGACTTATACGTTTAGGATTCAAAACGAAGAATCCAATTATCTCGAACTTTGAAATCGGGCATTTTTGTGGCTATCTTTAGTTCTAGTCAACTCTAATTGTTATAGAAATTATATTCGAAATCTGAGCAGCCTTTAACCCTCGTCTAACGAAGGGGGTTACACCTCCCTCAGGTTTTTTTCCCGGCTTGCTAACACCCCCTTTTAGTGCCAAAATTATTTAATATAATTGTGAATTGATATTTTCCGCTCCTTTTAATCCACAAAACAAAACCTCACCGGGGGTTAATGGTAAGATCAGGGTGATCCCAAAGTGATGGATGGGGGTACCCCCTTCGGGAGAGAAGTACCAACAGGCTATTCATATCACCTTGATTTTGATACCAATAGATAGCTATGGTCCTAACAAAATAAGTACAACATGCCTAGCATGACTATATGGAAGTCATAAAGTTCCGCATGTCGGCAAAAACTGCAATTTCCATAGACACCACATCGTGGAAAATTTAATTGTTCGCATAAAGGGTAGGAATATCCGATTTCGTGCGTTTTTTTTTTTACTATTGATGAAAATATCACTGATTATGAGAGCATTTTTAGTGCTAAAATAGGTGTTGAGTCTACTAAAATTGCGAAATATACATTTTCTACCTCTATTCAATTATTTTGGGACATTCTCAACATGACGTCATAAGTGGACGTCATAATGGGGGATGTGGTACTTATTGTTACCAATGGAAAGAAACTCTAAAGCTATATTGGTAATACATTTCAGAAATCGGATGTTAAAGTAGTAACAAAAAAAATTCACAGGGGGTGGTAACCCCCCCCCCCCCCCCCCTTCGGAGTTTTGTTACAAGGTAGGTAGGACGAGGGTTAACTATTCCCTTTAAAACAGTTGGTATGCGGGTAATCTAACATGCTGTTAATACCACTAATCTCGGCTATAACCTCCCATTTTACCATTTATAGGACGTAAAGGTGAGGTTAAAAAACGCAATGGAAACAGATGAAAACAATTGTAATGATTGAATAATATGGGGCTTTTCTGGGGCTGGGATCCCAGAGCTCATACCTGATCTTCCGACGCTCAGTGCTGCTTTTCTGGATACAACTTTTTCTAGTGTCAATCCCATGGTGGTATTTGGTCAGAGCGGTCATGTGGCCTGGGTTAATACCCCGGCGTTAAAGGTATCCGGGGTAAGTGTTAAATACTTCATAATTAATAGTTTGACTAGCTTAGCCTATTGACCCAAATACGGAAGAAAAAACCGAACACCTAATCTTCGCAAGGAAAAACAAAACAAAACCAAAAACCAAATTCATACGGAGAATGTGACATTTGCCTTCAAAAGGGTCTTCGCATGCTATAGGTCACCGTCAAGTACATCTTTACAATTTTCGCCACCGTTTTGATTAGGTTCAAATGCTTAATCTAGGCAAACGTGGAAATGTGTAACCGCATATTTTGTACGCATGTTCTCAGACTTTTCAAATGTGTATCTTAATTTTTGGTTTCCGTCCGCGGGTAGGCCTTGCTGATCAGTGAAGCCTTGATAACGTTTTCCATGTGCCCGTTTAGTTCCTTCCGTATTGAAAACGTTACAATGGACTCGACAGTCTAATGTCCAGCGCCTTACCGTTATGTCGCGGTGTTTTTGTTAGTGTCCCGACACCGGACTCGGGGAATCAGACTCAAGGTAGAGGACTCGCTTTAGTTTATCGTTTATCAATTCTTTAAATCACGCATCAAACTCAGCCTCATGCGCGCTGCCATAACCTTCCCATCACTTCTCCTCACTCAGCTGAAAACCGCTCCAACCAACCAGGGGGCGGCATCCAACCAGACGTGACGGCCGACCGTCACGTATGGTGAAACGTAATATTCTATGTTGTTTTTGATCGGGTTGCGTACCAACAATTGGCTTAATCTTTGGTAGTATGTACATCCATTAATTTTCATCAATTTCTGCGAAGCGAATGGACTTTAATGAATTGCATGGGATTTTTGAGCGGGGCCGTAACCCATCTAAATGGTTAAAGGTAAATGTTAGCTGGGGTCATTGTAAATATTAACCTTTTGCACCCAACTTAAAATGTGGGTGCCTGGTATAGCCTTTTTGAGTTATTGCTGTTACACTGTTAGAAAAAATAACGGTTGAATACCGGAATCCCAGCTGCCAGTATTCTACCGTAGAAAGTAAATTTACTGTATTTAAGAGTCTTGAGCATTTTAATGACTTAACACAATGTGATAAAACATCAAAACTTCTCCAACCATAACGGCAATTCTATGAATCATTACTCTTAAAACGAAAGTGGAAAACCACTCTAAAAGAGTGAAATCTCACTCCAAAAAAGAGCCAGCTGAGTGACGCATCTTTTAGAGTGAGATCCACTCTAAATAAAGAGTGAAAAAAATAACTCTAAGCAAAGAGTGAAGTGATCACTCCTTTTTTTAGAGTGAACTAGTCACTCTTTTAGAGCTGTGGGGAAAGCGTGAACTAGCCAATTCACTCTTTTAGAGTTGTGATTCTTTGTGAATTTTTGTTTGTTTGGTAAGTATATTGTACGTGTAAGTCATAATTCATAGCATCGTGACATGAATGAATATTGTGGCTCATCATTGGCATGATTCAGTGTGAAATGCATGCACGATTGTGGCATGCATGACGTGCATGATCATGGCATGCCCGTGACATGTATGATTGTGCGTTTCGTACATGCACAGGCCCGGCCTAGCCTGGCGCAGACTACCGTATTTCCCGGGCCGTATTTACGAGTGATATTACAGTAAATAACATTTAATGCTTCTCCACACTTTGTCTGTAAATGCTATGAATTGTGACCGACACATACAATATATACTCACCAGTAAAGATCTAAAATAGGTTATACACCACTAACCTGGCTGCCGTAAGGATCAAAAATCTTGGGTGGACTACTTTCTTGCATGGCATGGAAAAAGTGCTTTAAAATGTCTGAAAATGCACTAGTTATATTAAGAGAGTGATGAAATTTCATGATTGACATGGTAGACTGGTATGTTTTCTCAAACTAAGCGGCATTTGGACAGTGAATTTAAATATTTTTCTGGTCATATGTTCAAAATTTGGTTATTTAGTGATTTCAGCTTGTACTTTTTGGGGTGATGTTTGTTTGTATTTCCTCTAGAGCTTTAAATGTGAAGAAAACTCCAAGTTGCCATGTTTTTTCCCATAGACCTGTGCATAAGTGAGTTAGTGGTGTGTACCCTCTGATTTCTTCAATAATTTCATCAACTTCGGTCAACCATTTTGCTGACGGTCTCGCCTAACTCGTCCGCCATGTTGCTCGAGAATAATCACGCGATTTTGCGGCGGTTCTATTGTCTATTAGTTCACACCAAATAGAGCGTTTTCCTCACTCTTTTTTATAGCTAAAAGCCGCTCGATCAAAGTTCAGAGTGGGCTTCACTCCGAAGAATAGTGGCATTTGACCCACTCGTAACATCGCCGAGCTCGGTTTTAACCCTCGAGTTAAAGGTGTCCAAAGAGAGATTTTGAGGCACCCATATTTTTCGTCATAATAGTAAATTTCATATATATTGTATAAGATATTAAAAAAAAAATAGATTTCTTACCTTTGTATTTGGCACAGAAAATGTTTAAAGAGAAAAAAAAGGTGATCTTGATTACTTATATTTCAATGGAAAACATAGGCTTGAATTTCGTATTTGCTCCTATCGAATTAGACATGCCACAATTTTTTGTACCAAGGAAGTAATTCTCAGCGAAGGGCCTTTCAGATGGAGAATATTTTTGATGGAAACGCTTGTACCTCAGGGCAAAACTCAGAATTTTCTATTTTTTTAAAGCACCCACCACCTGATATGTGAAATCTCCTCGTTGCACCTTTACGAAGGTGTCTTCGGGCTGCATTTTCTCCGCTCTTTTTAGAGCTGAAAGCCACTACTCGATTAGAGTTAATTTAAAACGCCCGAAATACAAGTGATTTTCCACTTTCATTGTTTCCGAGTACGACGGTTGCTGTGTATTTAAAACGGTATAATACGGGCACTGGGATTCCTTATTTCATGGTATTTTTACGCGTTAAATAAACAATTTTTAAGTGTAGAATTCATATTTTTGATTGATTATTTATTTAGTAAACGCGCTCTAATCTGCCTATGCTATCTATGTGGCTTACCGCAATTTTTCTTACTAGATCAATAAGGATACTCCACAACCCAAGTAGGTGGAACAATAGTCAGAGACGAAGACGGTAACCCCACTGTGGTCAGCTTTTTGCAGACCCTGCCATTACAATAGTGCTTTGAACAAACACGCCCCATGCCAATGAGACTGAGTTCTAGCAGCTAGCAAGGCTCAGTATAAAGTATTACGCTTCAGTCGGTCTCACCACGGTTACTGAATTGGGGTACATGCCAAATCCATCACTTGATGAGGTGCTGAAGAAAGTAGCCGATGCATCATCCCAATTCCGTCTCGGTAAGATAGGTAGTAAGCGTATTTTGATGGGGCGGTTATACATCTTGAATAACAAAACATCTGTGCATAACCAAATTACCCTTTAACACTAAAGCAATGAATCCTAAAGCCTGCCGGATTTTTCCAAAGGTTTTATTTTCAGGAATAATCTGTGCTCAGAGTTTAATAACGTCCTCGTGGGTCGTTTTAGGTATACTTGTCCTTGCCTATATTGATTTGCGGTTCAAAACCAATGATAATCTGAATGTTTTTTGGATACCTCAACACCGAACATTGAAAATAGGAAAGTGAGAAATTTTGTCCACAAAGCTAACCATCTTTGAAAATCTTGCCCCGGTCTTTAAATATCTTCATCATATCCCAAATCCCACTGGCCCATTGCAGGCAAAAGCTCATTCCATAAAATACTTAAAACATTAGTCTGGTGAGCTGCTAAATTAGTATTCGCCACTGAAATTCAGTACATAGTGTTTATTTGGTATGCCCGAATCAAATGGCCAATATCCTCCCTCGTACCACAAGACCTGTAGAGTGACACAAATACAATTTTATACTGCTAGTCCTTACCGGATGACTCACGTTCTAAGGAAGGAATTGAGGGACAGGCACGACACGTTGGCCTACGCCAGGATGTTGTCCAGAAATATTTTTGCTACCAAGACCCACACGGCAACCGATGAAAGGCGGTGTCCGGCAACTACAAAACGACACGCTATGGGAGGCTGGCCTTAAACTGGTTGCTGATGGCTCTCCGCCGCACTGTGGGAACCGCTGCGTTTCGCGAACTTCCTACATATGGCCCGTAACCGAACCCTTGTGTTTTCCACCACACCTACCCTATGGCCTCTTAATTACGATTACGAGGCTCTATTTGACACAGTCAAAAGGAACCACCTGAAGGAAAGCAAATTGCATCCCCTGTTCCGGCGAAAGGGCTTGTGAACAGGTTGTCAAAGTGGCATAACAGGTATGTATTGTCAGTCGGATTTTTGTGGGAAGGGATGGGAAATTTCTCCTCGATTTCTGCTTATACTAAACTGCTGACACCTAAATCTCTGACCAGCTAAATCTACCGACGGCCAAAATAATGAACTCAACAGGAATAGCCAATTCCAATTTTATTAAACTGAGCGCTTTTAGTATCAGATCATGACAATCGACAGTGGCCTGTCGTGTCACCTTTTAGTCCTTTTATCGAAGGTATGGGCAATTTAATTAGGGGCATTTGCAGTGCTTGTGAAATTACAATTCCACGCTAAATCCATTGAAACATTTCCGTTCGATAACATTTACAGTTACATTAAAATTCTCAACCTTCTGTTTGCTTCAGTGTATTCAATGTAACCGCGATGTTTTTTAGTTATACCAAAGTTTTAAATCCGGTTGTTTCCCCGTACCGGGGGTGGCCGGATACACCCAACACCAACTCAGCAATACTGCGTTGTGAGGATTAATTTGGAGCAAAATGAATATTGACCGATCCCTTCCTTACGCCAATCCAGTTTTATCGGCGGTGGGCCCTGCCTTTGGGCACCGTGCCCACCATACCAGAGCAGCAATGTGCCGAATGCCGCCAATACCTCTCCAAGCTGGCGCCCTTGTAGGTATATCTTTTTCATTCTAATCTATCTAACCAGGGTAACCAGCTACCCTCAATCGAATTTCCTTGGAGAATCGATGGGTGACGGTTTAGAGCCGCCCGACAAACTCGTCCCTGGGACAAGTAATATTGGTTACCAGGATACCAACAGGCCCTCAAAGGAAACCTTACCTGACCTAGACACCTAGAGGTAAAGTTAATTGACTTTGAGCGCCCCTGTTTTGGATAGAATGAACCCAAGTCTTTGCAATCTTTGTAAAATTGATGCTACCATTAAGCCAGATTATCTTAGTTCTTTCATGAAACATGTGAATTAGGCAACATATTTTTCTTTACTGCCTCTCTCCCACCTAATCGACGCTGTCCAAAATTTTTTCCTCTGGTGACAACGATGGGTTTGAATCTATTAGTGTCTATGAAATTGAGTTTTTGCTGACATGCGTAACTTAAGACGTCATAACTCTGACGTATGTTGGGCTATTAGCGTTCGACTTTGTAACCCCCCCTCAATGGAAAAAGAGCTAATAATTTTATTGATAATGAAATAGTCATGGAAATCCCGTGTTGTACTAGGCGTGTTGCTATTTCTCTCCTGAAGGGGCTTGTTGCCACTCCCTATCCAATCACATTGAAATCACTTCTGCACTTTATCTTCCCCGGTGGGGTTTTTTTTGCATAAACAGCGTCAAATGTCAATTGACGGTTACATTCCAATCATTTGGCCCTGGACAAGGTTTTATATGGCTTATAAAAAACAAAACCAGAAAGGGAAGGACCTACCACCACCCCCCCCCCCCCCGTTGAGACACCACAGGGGGGGGGAAATTGGGACATTCCCTGATGACCTTGTTTTAATTGATAATTTTATTTCAATCTAACATGTTACAATAGGCGTGCGCATAAGTCTGTTAATACAAAATCTTTACTTTTGAATAGCGTTCAGAGAGTATCCGATTTTTTCTTTGCAGGAATATTGATCAATTAGGATCAGCCATGTCCATTAAGTTGACCGTTACAATATAAGAATTCCGGAAAAAAAAAAAAAAAAAAACAAAAAAAAGATAAAAAAAGAAAAGAAAAACCCCCCCCCCAAACCCCCCCCCCCCCCCCCGAGGGAATATTAACCCGGTAATCTATTTCATTCACAAGATCATCGCCCAATGCGATCCCATGGATAATCGTCATCGCATGGAACATTGTGGACTCATGACTGTTGAGCAAGTCGCTCGAGCCGAAAAGTCAACTGCCCTCATCTTTTTTTGTTGACCACCTGCGCTACTACGCCTGTATTTTACAAGACGGATCTATTGGTGACCGTGTCCAACCGATGGACCCCGCTGTCAGAGGCAACGACCAGAATGGATCACGTGGACATACACACCAGGTAGGGAATGTTCGGTAAATAACTCGGTGGGGGGGGGGGATGTTAAATTGTGTTTGTTCTCAAAAGGGATAAAAACAAAAGATATTTTTGCTCCATACTTTACCCAAGTATAATTTTTTTTAAAGTCCAATTCTGAAAAAAAATTTGACATTTGGGTGTACCAACTTTTCATTAGAAACCCCGAAATTTGCTAGGTTTCCCGCGGTCACCCTCCTTTGCTATGCACTAAGCCAAGCCTCTTTTATTCCAGACACTTCACTACAATTTACCTATTTCCCATCACTAAGTTTTTGATTGCAATGTATGCCATGTTCACTAAGTTGTGATTGCAACAAGCCTTAATATTTTCTCAGCAATTTGTTTTTTACCGAATCGGGTAAAAAGTCTCACAAACCTTTTTGATTTCAAAAAAAAACTGCCCAGGGCATGTCTCTATTACTTGAAAATGTTATCAACCACATTAGAATGCCAATATTGGTTTTTGCCAGAACCGTGTTTCAAGAAAGACTGTTTTCTACGTTTCCGCACTTCGCCCGGGAGGGGGGCGGCCCTTAAAAACCTTATGTTTAAGACCGTGTCCAGGCCCTATAATATTTGTTGTGACACCCTAACAAAATTCTAAAATGCGTTCAATTTGCTTGAAAATAATCTGTAATATTTGGCAGCGAATATTGCTTTGTTCTAGAAAAGGCATCGCCCTCCCTCGCCGCTTGTACGTTGCCATAACCGTAATGGTAAAATTGTACTTTACCGTTAATAGCTCCGACCCTGAAATAGGGCTGGATCCCCTCCTGATCAATAGTGGTCAGCTTTCCGCTGCTATAAGAAGTCTGTGCATGCCTCTTACAATTTGCTTTTCCTGAAGCACGAGGGATCAAAACATTTTAAGCCCCTAAAAGATACAACATTTTCCGAACCTAATCGCATTATTTTTGTGTCTGTTCGAGCTCAACTTTCCAACCCTAAACCATTTTTTTATGAACACCTCCTAAGCAAGCTGATTGAACAACTGCAAAACACTGTTTTTGCACATTTGGTCGGGTAACAAAAAATGCCTGAGAAGTTATGCAATAGCAGTTGCAATACTTTACACCTGGTGGAGTAACAATCTTAAGTGCCCAAGCTAAAAACTTCCGCAAGTGCCCCAACTCAAGATAACCAATTTCCCATGGGAGGTTGATCACGAAAATAATACAATAAAATCTGGTTCGTGTAAGAAACGTATAGACCAAAAATGAAAATCCGAACTTGACCTTGGACCTATGACCAATTGAAAGTGGTGTGCATATTTTCATCCTCGGCAACTCCGATATGATTTTGAACCAGAAAATGGAATATCTACTCTAGAATAACCAATTCAAATAATTATAGTACAATATAGCCAAATGTTTACCATCTTGTATTCTCAGAAAGTTCAAATTCACCTTGGTCTTTCAAGTTAAGACCACGGTCATAACAGTCAAAGGGTGTGTTGTATTAATTGCCTCCCAAGGTATTTTAAGAAAATCCAAGATTTATTTTTAATGAAGACATCTTGATTTTTTTCACTTCCGTTAGTGCCCAAGGGGTTCTAGGGACACAACTTAATTCTAATGAAGCCGTGGACTATTTTTTTTTTGGTTTTGGGAAAAGCGTATTATCATAAATCGGACAAGTAGCAAACACCTTGAAAATGTTTATTACGTAACGTAAAACAATCGAATGTTGGGTACTATGCCCCCCCCCCGGGCACTTAAGTGTTAACGTAAAAAAGTACAATCTTGTTCCTAATTGTTGGAACACTGTAGATTTGGTTCCGTCCTCTCAATTCATTGTGTAAGCAGGATGCCCTTGAGGTGAAGGGGAGGCGGAAAGAAATTTAGCAACAATGCGTTATAGAACCTAATTTTACTAAATCGCTAAAGATGGATGCGTTAACACTTAAGCGGGCAAGGGTTTGTTAGGGACCCGCAAACTACATTTGCCAGTTTTACCACTAAAGGGTATACTTTTTCATATTGCTTGTATTTGCGCAACTTTTAAATACGCGTCTTTTCCTAAAAAAAATTACAATCTATCGCCCCGTTAATTAGATAATTAGGTCGGGTCCATAGGAACACCCTTGTCCAACGGCAGTGTCGGTAAAAAATTAATCAAAACAAGTATTTAAAACTATTTTTCTTTTTCAGTATTTATATATTCATGTAATTTAAACATAAAATTCATTTAACCCTTTTTTATGCTGATAGCGATCACTTTGAATTTGCCATATCTCCACACCACTGTACAAACCAATGGGAAAGTTACACGACAGACAATGCCACTTACCAAAAATGATATTAAAAATTGACTTCATTTGTCGTGTTTAGTATGGGCAGATTGGACCTTTTTAGAACGCATATATTAACTTGTTCATTGCACATATTTTGTGGAAACGAGGCCGGTTAAATTTATGATCCCTTTTCCGAATTTGAAGAGGTCTGCCCCTAAATTTAAGGTTTCTTTGTGGAATACCGATTTCATTGCTTAACCAAATAGTTTCAGTTCTGTAGAACCTTGTGATAAATATAACTTTGTTGAAATGTTTTGTTTCGCTCCCTTTTTTCTCCAACAGGATCACCCAACATTTCCCGGCAGTGCTCAACCTTTCGCCAACATCAAGACGGCTGTAACTCGCTGCCACAGAGACAACCCCAACGTCTCTTACGGTCCAGAATACCGCGTATCCATTCATGAGGCATTAAAGTCCTATACCGTTAACGCCGCCTGGCAGCTCCACCGTGATACACAGCTTGGCAGTATTAAAGTTGGTAAGAAGGCAGACTTGGTCGTGTTGTCTGACAATCCATACACGATGGATCCGTTTGAGCTAGAGAAAATCAAGGTCATTGAAACGTTCGTCAATGGCCATCGCAACAAGATCTCTACCTTGAAGGAGAATTTCCCAGGTTCGGATGTCAAAGTCATGGTTCTGTAAAAGCTGAACTGCCATCAAAATTATTTCGCCAGGCTAGCCTTCCGTTTGCAAAGAAATTAGTATAATGGAAAATCTGTAATTGAAATGGGATTATTTTAAGAAACGGTATTGAATATAGAATATATATAATATATCTATAATTTAAGACATGATTTATGTTATGTAATGGATTTCGGAGTACCGTGTATGCATGCATGATAAATTTACATTGGTACCTTGTTTGAACATGAAATACTTTGATCTTCTGAAATAAGTTTATTAAACCTCACATCACTCATGTTTGCATTGAATTTAACGCAAAGGAAATTGCCGGCATTTTGGACATAACGAAGCACATGCGCATTAGCATCGTTGTTTTAGTCCTATACTATTCGCACTATTCTATGCTAATGATATTTAAAAATGGGCCATCAAATGGTCACGAAATCGTAATCCGAATATTACTAAGACTTAATTGATTTCAATCAGTTGTTAGTTTGGCGATAAAGATCCGAATGATTAAGAAATGAGTAATTACCTAAATATGATAGCTTGAAAGTACGATGTCGGTTGTCTTTGGCACCAATAGTGTGGTGTGGTGTGGTATGTCAATGAAATGGTTCCCGTATAGGATTTGTGTTAAAATATTGTCTTGCTGTTTTGGATTCAATAGGGACCAGACTCATAAAATGATGGGGTTCAAATTTTCAGACTGGTACCCTCTTCAAGAGGAAAATGTTAGGACTTGGTAAGATTTGAAATTGAGTCAAATTTCGTTTTAATCAACACTAACGTTTCTCCATTTTAAGGATTAGAAAAGAGCTGTATAACCTATAAGTTTTCTGATAGTCTATGCCCTACTGAAAATGCAATACATCAATTTTAGCAAAACAAATCCTATGGGATTGCACATCATACAAAATGCATACTACAGATCCGAATGGCAAGAACAACTTGATCCCACACTTCAGTCAGTTTCAGCTATAGTTTAGGGTTACTTTCTATACGCCCCTCTCAGACTCATCACAACAATGCACTATTCATTACTGACTGCTACTCATTAAGCAGTGGAGGGACCTCTGCTCTCTTATACAATTTTAGCAACAAATGTATTTTATCGGAGCCCACTTTTAAGAATTAAAATGTCTGAACATTCAGATCAGAAAAAATGTCAGTTTACACAATGGTCAACTGCAATATTCAGAGATAGTAGAAACCAAAGCTGAAACCTGATCATAACTTCAAAATGTATCGGCTCCGTCCCACTTTTGGAATTATAGGGAAATGGTACATAGTGTTATTTGCACACTAGTCGCGTTTCTCAGATAAGATTAAAATTGTTGGTTGAGCTAAAGGGTTAAAGTAGCTTTCAAAATCTTGAAAGTTCACTTCCAAATTTCCAAGATATTGAGCAAATAGGTCAATGGCCTTTTATTTTCTTGACCCGTTGCATCTGCTACATGGCACGATAAACAACGTAATAGAAAATAATGGAAACTATTTAATCTGTGCAGATGTACAAATATTCTTTTTTTTACCCCTATCAGCATATTGATTTTGGCCTTTTTTGAATCGGATTATAAAATCTTCACAACGTGTTGGTCAATTTAAATTTGACCGGTGTAAACCGAAATTGTCCCTACCTGGTTGTGAAGGTCAACAGCAAATGTACGTATTGGTTTGGTGGGCCCTAGTAAAATACTTCATGGTTGTCAAAAATTTAATATCTATGTAACTAACCTCTTTGAAGATGTAATTCAACGGGGACCAAAAAATAAGTAACAGGTCCAGGTCAATTTAAAAATATTTGCACTTTATTGGCCTTAAAATACTTGACGACTGTTCGATAAACTGGGTCGCTTTTGTTGAATTACAAAATACTATGAACACAAATTAAAATCAACCCGGATATTTAAAAAGCGAAATATCCTGCAATTGAATACATCGCCTCGGAAAATGAGAGCGCAGAAATGCAGAGCAATTTACCTTAGCAGATGAACAGTTGTGAATAGTGCGTTATTGTACCATGTTCACATGTTATAGAAAACCACAACAAAATTGTTGGCGAGGGCCGCTTTTGTCTTCCATAAAAGGCCGTTCATTTCCCGTGAATTATTGATAATGTAGACGTTATAGTTGCCATACGCAATGCGTATACTTGCAGGTGGAATTTTCTTATGTATTGTCTAACGAAACAATCGCGTTTCACCCGCACACGCTCATCGCGTATGGCAATTAAACCTCTACTGTAATTAGTTCCCATTCCAGGAACAATTGGTGCGATGTGCATAGTGCCGATGACCCTACAGAATGTAGACCATAATGTATATTCTTAATAACCGAAGTGGTCTTGTCTACAGGGCATTTCAGACTGACCAGGCCATTGTACCAGTTGTGAAACGCAATTAATAAAACATTTCATGAACATTTATACATGGAGTTTGCTCGAGTGCTTCTTTTCAGTTTAGAATGTCGTATAAGAGATTGTCCAAAGTAAATCTGACTGGAATATGAATTGTATACCACCAACTATGCGCCGCATCGTGATGATGGCGCCATTACAGCAGGAGTCAAAAAGGTACAAATAACGGATTTTTTACGAAGAAATCCTAAAGGTTCAACGACCGATTCAAATAACAGGTCTCTAAAATGTGAAAGTTATATTTTGAACTTGTCGAAAGCTTTCTATCCAAAATAACCCCAGGCTCCAGCTGAAACGATTGAGCTGAGAACGATTTCTTTGGTACAAAAGTGAAATTTCTAATTTCCTATTGGAGCAAATACGAAATTCAGGCTGTTCTATACAAGAAGAAATCCTTTTATTTGAAGTCATTTCTGCAGCGAAGTAAAAGGTTGTCTAATCAATATGAAATCGCTACATATCGCAGAAAACTGACTTGAAATCTCTCGTTGCACCTTTAATGGATTTGCCAAATTAGTTCATGACATGGATACTGTTCATCTGCTTTCCCAAGAAGTATCAAGGCATTCAAAGGCTTGTTATTTTTGTGAAGATATCCATTTAAATCCCGGTGTGGAAGTAATTATTTTCCGGCGTACTCATAGTCCGGGAACAATGATGAACAATAGGGCAATCGATTCAGTTGACTCTTTACGCAACATTAGTTTCACGCTTTATTCCGTTATCGTCTATGGAGCCCCGGACTGTGGCTCCCACCGGATTATCCGATTTCACACCGGAACAAATTGCACACCTACTGTACACGTGAGACCCGTTACTACGGTGTGAGGGCTTCAAAGTAGATTAACGCGATTTCTTTGGCGCGGTATTCGCCATCGAAGTGGTTACATAACTCCCTGGTTACTGAATCACGCACCTTTTGAAATGTTATTGCATACGGTAGACTTTGTATAGTGATCATTTCGATCGTGGTGCAGGATTCAAAAGCGTGATCCAGTTGACATAGTAACCAACGGATTACACGTAATACTTCGCTAGCGAATTAAAATATCATTCAACACGCGTCCTGCTTGGCAATGTAAATTAGTTGAAATGCAATGAAATTTGCACGATAATTTATTGAACATTTTAATGATTTTAATCTGCTCATGTAGGCCTATACACAGGCCTATACACAGTTTACTATATTGAAAAATACTGCGGATTGTTGCTTCAAGTGCAAAACCTAATTTCAGTATATATTGATGTCATTTTAGTCTTGCCCAGTGATGTAACCAGATTTTCATTCGGAGAGGGAGGAAGGCGGCGAAAACAATTTTGGGGCATCACTAAACCCATTTTGCTAAGCGAGCACAATTAACAGGTTAAAACTATCAATAACCGTTACCCACCGGTTAAGCTCCCGGGGCACTCCCTAAAAATGTGACGGGGATGTGCGGCACTATTGACCCCTTTTTAAAACCCTTTTACTCGGTTGCCTCCCATTTTTAATCAAATGTCACTGAATGACCCCCTTCTATTTTATGCTCTGGCAGAAAGCCACTTTTTTTGGTTATAACAATACAAACTGGGTTTGAATGGTTAGAATTTACCCGAGAATGACCCCTTTTCACAAAATGAGAGGATCAGTGATTGACCCCAGTGATTGACCCATTTTTGCATCCTCACAATGACCCCTTTTATCCTCGAAGTTCCCCAGCGAATGCCCCGAAGTCCAATCCGCACATCCCTGTCACTTCCATACTTGAGTGCCCCCCCCCGTTACGCTACTGATCGTACTTGAATTTTATTCCAAATTAATGGAGCTGGTGTGCCAGGAGATATGGTCCTTGAGCTCACAGTCCGGGAACAATGGTGAACAATAGGGCAATCGATTCAGTTGACTCTTCACGCAACATTAGTTTCACGCTTTATTCCGTTGTCGTTATAAAGCTATATACCAATGGAAAGCTTATTTTATCGCGATTTTATGTGTCACGGTGTCATATTTATGCTACTCACGATTTGGTTACAAGAGCCAAAATGAAAATAGTCTTTCAAGCAACACCACTTCAGCGAAAGTCAATAGTATTGACTTCGGCGCTGTGAGGTGGTGACGTCACCGATTGTGCAATCGTCCATTCACTTGTATCGCTCGTTTCTGCGCTTTCGAAGACTTGCCATTGTTTTCTCTAAAATTTGCTCAACTAAATCAGAATACAGATAACTATCTGTTGAAGTATCTGGTAGATTTGATGGTTCTATCCCACTCAGTCACCAGAGAAAGCGGTTCAGTCGGCATTTTATACATACTGAATTCCTTTGCTCCACAGTATTGCTGCAATTTTTTATGGTAAACAAATTGTCGCTAGTTAAAGTAATTACCGCCATGTTACTCTCGATGAGCCAAGACTTTACCGGAAACCCAATAACAAAGCCAACAGTGATTTATTTAAAAAGTTAAATAACCATAATTGAGTGACTGTTTCCAGGTCTGAGAAAAGTAGATTAAGATATTTTCCGTTACTACTCCTATAGCGCCTATACCTCATGCAATTCCATCGGTTAGCATAAGAGGGTGTAACGTAAATCAATGGTAGAGCCGTGTCTTTACGCACGCGGTAGTTTTTGACCACCACCCATGCTCCAGGGGCAGGTCTCCCTCACTAACCTCAAAGGGCAGCTATTTATTTTTCATGCTCCAGGAGCATGAGTGGTGGTCAATCTCACTTTCGTGTAAACACAGCTGGCCTCTGCTTTATTGGCGAAATTCAAAACCGGAGAAGAGGAGCGATTTGGGGTTCCTTTACATTGGAAGATGCATTGCGCAACAAGACTTGTGCAATCGCCTACGTCACACGAATTTGCCGAGGTCAGAGAAGGAATGCTTAAGTGTAAAATCGCAACGAAATATAGGGTTAGTTTTTGGCTTATAGCGACTATATTATACGATTATTTTTTTTTTTGGAAAAGATATTTTTGGCATCCTGAAGTCATAAGCTTTGATTAGCTTTCCATTGGTATATAGCTTAATATATGCCGTCCGAGCAATGAGGATCACCTTTAAGTCAGCGTGATCAACGTCGAATTGGGTTACCTGATAATGCTTCTATTGTCACTGCCGAATTGCAGGCACTTAAGTTGGCATTAGAATTGGGTGAAATTTCCAATGAGTCGTTTCATTATATTTACTGATTCATTATAGTCTTATGGCTTTGAAAGGCAGGGAGTGTCGTCATCCCTATATTGCTGAGTTGTTGGAAGTATTTTTCATTTTGTCTCGATTGAAGAAATCCGTTTTAGCTTGGATTCTGAGTCATTGGTATTCAAGGAAATTAAAAGGTTGATGCATTGGCGAAAGAAGCCCTTAATTTGAATATAACAAACACTGAGATCCCTTTCACAGATTTTAAGGCTTCTTTTAATAGCTATATCAGAAATAAGTGGCAAATACTGTGGGACTAATTTCCTCAAAATAAAATTCATGCTTTTGCAACCAACTGCTGTTAGCTATACATGCAGTTCAGGTTTGCTGAACGAATGGCGAAATTGCCTAACTCGATCTAAATTGTTCATACTTATATGAACCATAGTTATTTTGCTTAGAGGTCCAGCTAGTCCTCGGCCTATCGAATGCTGGATTATGCGCTTATAAGTAGGAAAATATATGTTCCAGATTTTAGAAAACATTTCAAAAGATATAAGGCCTCTCACGTAAATAAATTTCTTGAAAGAGGCTGATACTGTTCAAATATTTTTAACTTTTTCTAATGTTTACTAGAATTTTCTAAAGTGGTTTTATGAATTTTTTTAAATTTTGTGTTCATGTTAAATGTACCTTAAGGGATTAGCAGCGTTTTTCTAATCCGAAACATCGAAAATCATCAAAATTCATATTTTTAATATTTTTTGTTACTCTGCATGGATATGCGAACATTACCTCAAGTGGTTTGCTTGAAATCAGTGTATTAAAGAACAAGGCAGTACTTTTTATCCGATTCGTATTTCTATACTTGCGTATTAAACTTTCCGACTTGAGATCAAAAAAACTTTCCCGGTGAATATATCAGATTTTCACCGGATATTTTTGCACCGTGGTCACTAATTGTTTGACCTCAAACACAAACATTGATCTTTGTATAGTCTGTACTGTGTAAACCACAATCAGCTGTTTAATGCAGATTTTGAGACGATCGCTCGCTGTATGTCTGTTTGGGAGAGCCGGAATGACAAATTTCCTCAAATACCGCTTTTTTTCACTATTGGTGGTTTGTTCTCACATTAAAGCAGTTTATATGGATTGTACACACTTATCACATGAAGGTATATGCATTTCCCCCCTTTTTTAGATTCTCTCGCATTCTTACGCTGCGAATAATCCCACACATATGCCAATTGGTGTTAAATTTTAAAAATCACAAGTCAACAAAATCATGATGCATAAGCTGCATAATGGCATATTAGTTGCATAAGTTGCAGAATTGCATAAGAGCTGCAGCATTTTTCGATAAAAGTGAACACTTTTGAATATTTTCTGGACGGTGCCATGTGGTTCGGTCCCTTTTGTGCCTCAATGTCGATGACAATTGCCTGAACCCAATTCAGCTACTAAGGTTTTAAATGGTCAAACTACTCGTTTTAACAAAGCGACTTTGGATGGTTATTACCGGGGATTTCTGGATGTTTCGTGGCTCAGTTGGGTCTCAATGGTTGTTGAGCATTGCTTGGACTGAAATGGGCCAAACCTGTTTGCAGGGATGTAGTCCTCCGGGTCAACAGTCCGGGACATGGTGATTAGGGCACTCGATTCATTTAACTCTTCACGCAACATATTATAGTTCACGCTTTATTCCGTTGTCGTCCTATGGGCCCGGACTATGATACTGCGGACTAGATACTTTTCACACCGGGTCCAAAATGGTCCAAAACAATGAATTTGAAAACAAAATTGGATACTTCTGGTGGTTCTCGGTGGTTTTTCGTCTTCTTGTGTTTCAATTGTTATGAGCATTACCATCACCATTGGCACACATAGGAGCGTGGGAACCCTCAGACACCTCCGGGAAACCATCCAAAGGTCCACTTTGGTTTAAATCAATCACTTTAATTATCCAATTTGAAACTCGAAATATCTGAATCGGGGTTCGGGCAATGTCACATCATCCACAACACCTAAAACACAACTCCGCCCTTTTCAGGAAATGGTGGCCATATCCATTGAAATACAAGAACCAAACACACTGGGGACCACCAAGAAACAATCTATGAAACCATCCAAAGTGTCTTTTTTGAGGTTTGAAAATTACTCAAATTATGCAGCTTATGCCATTATGGCAATTTATGCATCTTATGTAAACTATGCATCTTATGCAATTTTATGCCTCTTTATGCATTTATACATCTCATGCCGCGTATAAACTTATGCAGATCGTGCACTTATGCAACTTATGCTCTTATGCAATTATGCACTTGTGCAGCTCATGAAACTTATGCATCTTATGCAGCTTATCAACGTATTCAGCTTATGTAATTAGCATCTTCTGCAATACAGGCAACTTCATGCCATTAAAAACAATGCAGCTTATGCAATTATACAACAGCTCATGCAATTATGCAATTTATACATCTTATGCACTTATCAGATTAATGCACATTATACAGCTTATCAAATTATGCGTTTTTCACCAACCGCTGAATAACCTTCGTGCAACGAATACCAGCGGGTACACTCTGCAGCTCCGAAGATTTTGAAGCACTCAAATATTGTCTCATAATAGTAATTGGCAGTAGATTAGACACTCAGTAATTTCGTCCAAGTATGTTCTACAGAAATGTCTGAAAACATCAAAAAAGGTAATTTTGATTTGCTTATAATTCCAATTTAAACATGGGCTAGAATTTTGTTATTTGCTCCTAATACGATGAGAATTTCAATAATATTTTGTACCAAAGCAACATTTCTCAGCTAAATCCTTTCAGATGGGGATATTTCTGATGGAAAGCTTTACATCAGTTCAGGCAAAAAATCGGTACTTTTCATTTTTTGTAGGGACACCGATATGTTGAAATCTCTCGTTGCACCTTTAAATGACCCGTCTGCCACTCCAAACCGCATGCGCAATTCCCATGGACTGGTTGCGTGATGACGTCAAGTTAGGATTTGAATGAAGTTCGGGAGGAGTGAACGATTGACGGAAAGTCACCGATACGTGAACTGATCGGTGAGTGCCACTGTAATTGTTAAATTGTAATTCAACTAGACAAATAAAAATCCGAAGAAACAGAGCCGACAATGTGGGACCGTCTACCTCTGTGACACCTACGTGTTTTGCCTTAATCAAACAAACACTCGACGAATACGATCATTTTTTGCACTTCACGTGACATGCTATTTCGCCCAAAGGAAGGCTATAGTAGATTTAAATTAAATCTATTTTTTTTTAAAAATTCAAAATTGACTGCAACTTCTGTACCGTACGTTGTCGACAATTCCTCTCTACTTCTCTCTTCCTCAAGCTTATTTCTATGTCCGTTTTTAACTGTTTGCAGATTGGTAAAGTGGAATTTCGTCTTCGTGTTTGTATATGTGTATTCAATTCGTCTGTAACTATGTTTCATCTTTACAGAACCCACACCATATGTGACGTAGATTAACGGTCTATATATCTCCAAAAGTTGTTAATAAGTTTCGGCCGTCAGATCGAGGCAAAGTCCCCCACTACACGAATTTCAGGAATTTAAAGATCCTTTTAATAGATTGTGTTAGTGACCAATTAAAATAGATTAAATAAAATTACTTCCATTTCCTTTTGTCATCATATTGTAATTTGGATTCACATTCATGATTATTAATACCATAGAGATTGTATTAGTGTTGGTTTTGTGGGCAACCTTGCTGAGTGTTTGTATTTGTTTAAATCATAACATTGGATTGGTCACTACTACAATCTTAGATTACTTTAAATCTCTGAAATTTTAGAGTATTTCTATTCTCAAAGGTCGCTATAGCCTCAAGGATTTTGGCTTTAACCAACATTCATACGTCATTCAGATCGTAGCTTTTAAATTCACGTCTGTGCTCTTTCCTATTATGACGGTGGACAAAGCCTATCGACTATAACGCTGTTTTGTTTTGTAACCATATCAAGGGGAAAATAAACTTAATAAATTTACTAAAATCCAACTACCGTCTTGTTCGCCTATTAAAAGTTGCCCATTTTCTTGAAAATGAAATATCGGCTTCATTTCTTTTTGCTCATATCGGTGCCAAATACCTACGTTGGAATCCACAAAGTGCTATAAGACTCCAATTTCGTTTCCCCATTATCGGTGCCAGTGGATGACATAAAGACTTCAACAAACAACGAAATGCTAAAGGTTTCAACAACGGCCCTGTTGCGGAGAAGGAAAAACTTTAGATTCACCTTGACAAAAGTTCCGCCGTCGTATAGTAAAAGCGTAAAATGCATAACGAGTATTTTGAGGTCCTAGATTTAAACGGCTTCATTTTTTTCTATACCGATTGATTATAGAAATTAGCCTAACACAATTCTAATGTGCCATTAAAAAAAATCTTGAATAATATATTCAGGTAAATGTTGGTGACAAAACCCAGTGTCTGACGCCTTTCTAAATTGGAGTATTACTAAATCTAAAACTAGGCATATCTAACTGTTAGGTTTTGCATTTAACACTGATATAACGTAATATGGTGTAGAAAATCATATTGGGGTTGGGTTACAGTAGTTTTAATTATATTCATCAAGTTTGGTAAAGATTATATTTTCGGATCGTGGTAACGGGGCATATTTTTGCGATGTCTATATTTCAGTTTGGAGGTTGCCATTTTACACACATAAAGCGAATGAATGATCAATTTCTTATTGATAAAACTGCTTTACGATGATCTGTAATAAAAGTTTTAGCCTCATGTCGCAATGTCTTTGTGCTTTTTTGTATGTGATGTAGAATGAGTAACCTATATATGTTTTAATTTGTACATATAATTAGTTAAAGTAGCATTATTATAGAAAAAAGACATAAAAGGATCAAATTAGGTCGATTAGGTAGTTTGGGACCGCATGTACAAAGTTCGACAATTACGTACATTGCACCGTGCCAATTCGGTACATGATTAGCAACGAATTTCATGTATTACGATGCATTCGTAGTAACATGTACGTATTCGAAGCTAACGAATTGACTATTCGTGGTGCCACGACCCAATCGTTTTTGAAAGCGTCAGGAATGTATTCTATTTTTAAACTTGATTGTTTTTTCATAGGATAGCGCCAACAATTCTCCGCCAGCATTGATCACAAAGTTTCAACGTAATATTAAGAAAAATATATGGGCATTAAAGTGACTTTATTTGCACAGTTTTACAAATTGCCTAAAACCAGTTTCACAGGTTTATGTAATCTTCTACGAGTCAATGTGTCAGTAGCCTTCTATTTATTAAACATACCCAGACTCTATTCTAAAGCACCATACAACACTGTACAGACAACGAAACAATAATACTCTCATAATTCGCCATCGAAGTTACATAACTCCCTGGTTCCTGGATCACGCACCTTTGAATGGTATTGCAGGCCGTAGACTTGTGTAGTGATCTTTCGTAGTGGTGCAGAACTCAAAAGCGTGATCCAGTTGGCATAGTAACGGACCGGATTACACGTTACACTTCGCTAGCGAATTAGTTTACATGTATTAGATAGGTAATGCATATTGAATAAAGCTATACGAAAATACCCTCCTTTTGACACAAATTATCACAAAGAGTATAACTTCAAAAGTCGATAAACTATCACACACGTAATATTTTACTCATCTAAGTACTTGTCATCTTTTTCTATGTATTTTGATTTCGCACCTTCATGATCCTGGTATTTTAAGCAATCGATCAGTTTTAAATCAATATTGGGCCTATGTTATCCCAATAACTGTCTCTATATTGGCTGCTTGTCTTGGGCCAATATTCGTCACCAATATTGGGCCAGCAAGGAGTGCCGATAATATAAAGCCGATGTCACAGCTACCAATGGAAGACCAATAATCGCCCAATATACAATAGCCACGTGTTTCCAACGCCAAGATTGCCGACGGAAACCATGATTGCCGTTGGAGAACCAATAACGGATCAACAAAGGCCACCCACATGTCAAGATCACACCGATGGGAGTGGAATTAATTTCACTTCAATTCCGGGTCTGATGTTTCGAGGTCTGAGGTCTGTTGTTTCGAGGTCTGGTCTTTCGAAACACCCGTCTGGTTTCAGTTGTAATCATCTCCCCGACTCGGATTTAGTCATTTGTTCACAATGTAAAACACAAAATACACCTGTACATCACAAAATTGAAAACATGCCTCCATTTGTAGGTCATCTTTCGACTGATATCATCAGTCGTCGTCAGCTACTGATGTTGTTGGACATTGAGCCTGCCATAGCCGTCGGCAGTGATGACGTAATTGCCGAAAGATCTCCTACAAATGGAGGTATTTTTTTTAATTTTGTGATGTAGAGGCTTTATCCTTCAATTATTTACTACCATCACGTATGAGCTTATTTCCTTATATACACAAAATACAAGTTTTTGTTCACCAATAAATCTATAGCTTTATAGCTTTGCCTATATCTATAGCTTTAATTAACTTTGACCGTATTTTCATCATTATTCGAAAAGGATGAAAGACGAACAAAAGTCATGGGAGAATAGTTTGGCAAGTTTTGCCCGAACAACTTGTACAGAACCCAAATCCGCAACCTTTTGCTTAAAATCCTTTTCTATTCAATTTATCACGTTTTCAGAAGAAAACAAAAGTCAATGGTATTCAACGACCTATATTATAATATTAAAGGTGCATTTCGTGATTCCAGCACCTTCTGTTTTATTTATTGTTCACCGGATATCCTTGAGAAAAGCTTATTCACAAAGTTCGAGCTGATCCCTATCTTGCGGTTTTGTGTTATGACCAATTTGCTTGTTTGGGTCTTGTTTCGCACGGTCCCATAGGCTACTGTGCTGTAATTTCTGTCCGTTTACGTTTACGGACAGAAATTACAAAATTGTGAATTTCTTACAGATACGACCGAATTTGCAGATATAAAAATCTCAACTTTTTGAGGGAAGTCGTGGGAACGAGGTTGTGGATCACGAAATACCCTTTTAATTGACATGGTATCGCCTTTGATATACTAAACAATGCATCATTATCACCAGAAATACATTTTTAAGAGGGAAATTTTTACACTATTTTTATTAGGGGTTAATATATGAAAAGGTTCCAAATGTGTTAAACTGTACACCTTCATATTCTCACATCTCAGGGATTCTAAAAGGTATACTTCGCCATACCCACGGGATGTAGTTTAATAGTTAGGAGGCAAAATAGGTGCAAGGTCACAATACTAAGGTAAATCTTTAAATCCATCGAATTAATTTAAAAATAGTGTTCGCTTGTTCCTATTTTAGTGGTTTTTGGTTGGATATGAGAAGCCTGGCATGAGTAAACATTCGTCAACCAAACCGTAATCGCCGTTCACACGTGGACGACATAAGAAAAAATGAATTGCTGTGCTAATTCCATGGTTAACCACAAAAACATGAAAGTTTCATCGTCTGTATTTTCAAAAAGAAGTCGATGTTGAGACTAAATTCACACCGAATGGGGACAAATAAGGAGAAAAATATGTAATTTTAAATGTGCGATTAGAATAGATACCCCCCCCCCAAAACTTTCAAATGAAACTCAGTTATGGAGTCTGTAAGGGATGCCTATTGATATCTCAACCTTCAAAGCGTACGATGCTATTCTTGAGGCAGCCCTCTTTTTATAAAAGTACCCAAAAATACCCTTAGTCTTCCCAAGCGACTTCGAGAATCGCTCCTGATTACTTTTCATTGTCATATAATTTGGAAGTATATATTCGTCCCCTTAGAAGCCAGAAACTGGCGATGTCATTTTGGAATTTTTCGAACATCCATTTGATCAAGGAGTGGCGGCCTATATATTCAACTTTGAAAAAGTAAAAGTACACATGGACCCTGGAAGATACTGTTTATTCCAGATGCCAAACACTGTTATATTTTGATTTTTTTCTCTTATTTTTTAGCTAATAATCAACTTCAAACTCCTATCTCAAAATTCCATTTTGGACATAGGCCAGTTATGGCTCTAAGGGGATGATTATTATTGTAGCTATGTTTCCCCTGTAAAACAAGTATTGGGATATATGTTGAAAATATATTCCAATGTACAGTAAAAAAATACACTTCAAAACAGTTTGTTACATATTTTCGTTGGTATGCAAATTGACACAGGAAAATGTTTATAGAGTCCAAGTTAATGAGCTATTGCCATTGTTTACGTCCTGCGATTACTTCGCCACTCATACAGCGCATGACGGAATTCAATTTTTGCAATAACCTCATTTGCATACTTGGGACTTCTATAGGAAACGTCTACCATTGTTGTCTGTGTATAAAGTATGATAACGAGAGTGGGTGGTTCATTTGATTGAAAGAGAGAACGTGTAAGGTTTCGGGTGAGGTTTTGTTTAATCTACATTCTGTAGCTATTGTCCATGGCTCTGCTCCCCGCAACGATTACAAGGGGGAACCTCTTAGCAGGTAAAATGTAATTGCGGAGATGTTTCAAAAACGAGTGTTTATGGCATGTTATATCATAAATAAATTCCTATCTTATTTAGAACAAACTATGTATCATAGTGGTGAACAAAAATGAATCATTTTGTAGTAGTCAATATTGATATTAAAAAAGTAAGCGATATACACAGCACCAGAACTAGTATTCTCAATTAAAATGTATAACACTGTGTATAATTAGTCTTACACAATCCCATTCCTTAAAACAAAGTGTAATGTTGATATTTCCAATATTGAGAACAATATATGACACCATAGAACATTTCCAAACGTTTTTGTTACGCTTGCAGAGAGACAATGATTTCCCAACATTATTTGCGTTTTTGCCAAAAGTCCTTCATTTAATCAAACTTAAAATTGGTCTGCGGTTATAAAAGTATAAAACCCTATATAATGTTAAAATTATAAATTATCTTGTAATATTTAGCATTCTTGTATAAAAAAACATGAATAATAACAAGCTGACTCTACACCCAGGTTTTTATGTTATTAAAGGGCCATTTTCGTGATATCCAGCAGAAGCGGCCCCCCGAGTTTTTTAACGTATTTAACAATGTTGAGATTTTTAGGTCATCGAACCTTAGCTAGTACATGTAATTCATGTGTGCCAATCTTACGTGCAAATTCGGTCGCGTCTGGAAGAAATTCGCAGTTTGTTATTTTCTGTCAGTAAAACCGACAGAAATTACACACAGTAGCCTAGGGGTCTGTGGGAAAAGAGCAATTGCTATAACACCACACCGCAAGATCGGGATTGGCTCAAATTTTGAGAATAAGCTTTTCTCAGGAATAGTCTAGTGCCAATGAATAAAACAGAGGTGCTGAAATCACGAAATGCACCTTAATTCAAAGGATCGTCTTGCCATTCAGTAAGTGGCCTTAGCACCCGGGAAGGTATGGGCCCATGACCACGCTATTAGTATCATGAGCAGGTTAATCTCCTTATGAGCTATAAAATCCATTCATGGATGTGGTGGGAGTGGTCTCGAGAATTCGTTATACAGCACCCGATGCTTATGTGGCGTCACAATGAACGTCGAAACTTTACGAGTCGGCAGAATGGCATTTTTCACAGACAATAGGTGAAAATCACATTTTGCGCTGAAAAGGTAGGGGAATATATGATTTTTTTGCACTGCTGTTTTCATCTCAAATGATGGGAATGACTAGTTTTACATGAATATAAAGCATACTGGGATTAAATATTTTACAAACAAAAGTACAATAATATTCTTGGGCGGCAACCACCACCCCCACCCACCCTAAGGACTTTTGACGGCATATCCTACCCTGGTGCTACCTTCGCATTTGCACCGGAGCAAATGTTTACCTCAGATTAACCTTGAACGTCTGTCGCTGATGTGCTGAATGAACATTTATATAAACCCATATGGCAACCAGAGTGGTGGCAACCTATACCTTTTCAAGAGAGTGCGAATAGTAGGAAAAAAATTGTAACCCCAAACGAAATCTATATGAAGCACCCTAGTATCCAATGACACCAAAAGCAGCCACAAAACCGCTTCGGAACATCGAATTGCAGATTCGATTTATGTGAAAAAAGAAATTAGTGGCAATTTTAAAATATAGTTGGCTACGCTTGATTTGAAAGATTTTGGCTCCTTTTAGCCATTTTAATAAAACTATTGCCAATACCCACGAAATGTACCTATAAAGAATAAAAGAAACGAAACAAAAATGACCTACAAAGAAAAGAAACACGAAAAACACAAGGTGCAAGCTCTACGATAAATGTATCATTGAAGGAATAATGCCCCCCCCCCACCATGTACATGCATGTACAAAACTTAAAAAAAAAAAAAAAAAAAAAAAAAAAAAAAAAAATCCGTACTTTTTGTAGTGTTTTGTCTGTTCATCAGACCTGTAGCCGGAGGTGAAGAGGTCTCTCCGACCCCTCCCCCCAACCACCTAACTAATGGCTAACCACGGACTACGGTGCACCCACAAATTCCACTAAAAGCGCCAAGGGGTCCACTTTTGCTGATGATTTTGCATTAAAGTGTCATATCTTAGAGAAATTTGACAAGGAAAGTTGCCAACTTTTTGGTGATGAGATGTACAAAAAGTCAAATATGGACCCATTTTAGGGGGGTTAAGTCCACTTTTCCCAAAAACGGTCACATTTAGAAATTCCCTTACCTCTCCAAAATAAATCCTGCGTACGGCCCTGGGTCAGAGATGTAACTATAATTTGTATTACAAACATTAGACTAGTAAAAGTATATGGGAGTCAGAGAGTGGGGTTTTTAATCAGTAAAAAATGGACTATATATACGAGACGCAGGAAGAGAGAAATACGTGATAAAATCCAGATACGCTATGGAAGATACTGATCATGAATGGGTCTGATACAAAAAATAGCGAAATATCCGCTATGGTATTCAATTAGATAGATCTCAGAGCGTTCCCCAAGTAACCTTTTACAGCGCATTAGGAACAGCCGCAAAGGTCATTGTTACTTTTATGATTAACAATAAGAAAGGAACACAAGGTTATATCCAATTATTATAGTTAAGAGAGTTTATGACTTGGGATCACAAAAACAGGGAATCCTTTAAAAATTTAGGACAGGCCATTACATCATGCATTTCATGACTGGTTGAATTTCAATTTTTACGAAAGTAACAAAGTGATAATGTACCATGTGTTGTACCCTTATCGTCTTTAAAAAAAATCACTAATTAAAAGTATTGAGAGCGCAGGCAGTCCATGCATGTCCGTTCTTATGCAATTTTCCAGTAAAGACCTATTCATCTAGTTTAGTTATTGGTTCCGTTTTCCCAATACTCAACACAAACAACGTTCACAACTGGTCGATGACCTCCACCAAGGCCAGTGTTTAAGGTATATCACGAACTAAGGGGCCCGAACGGGGGCACCGAATGGTGTCGAAATGATAGTAGTAAATAATTTTCGTATAAGCACTATATATTGCCTGATTTAAAAAGGTGATAAAGAAAAAGGCGATTCTTCATCATTGGACGCTTAAAGAAGAGACACCAAGCGTATCTAATGGATTGTACTTAATAAAGAACTCCAAAAGGAGTGACCTTGAAGATGACTTTGAGACATGGCTGTTGAAATCTGGATTCAGGCTTGAAAAATAAATCACCACTGTTGCACTTGCTTTAACGTCTGTGAAGAGGGCTATATGAATACAACAAGGATTTGAGTTATTGGGCAATTTCAGGTAATAAAATTTGGAGGGAGATGTAAAACCATATACAGAAACATCAATAGAATAGCAAATTGTCTTCACAAACAGAAGTAAAATTCCTAACCTCTGTATGCCTGAGAGAAGATGTGTGAACAACTTCTTGATCAAAGCAACGTAAAGGCGACTCAGAGATTTTGAAATATAATTTTGGTGTGTAGTAATTAAAAAATAATATCTCGGACATGAAAGATAGTAACCTAAAATGCTTAATTCCAAAATTAGATATTGAATCGATTGTTTGTTGTCAGCATAAGCATTTATGCACAGTATATCGTGCCATAGGATACTGTGATAATCAAAATTTCTATAAATTTTATAACAAAGTTGTGATTTTCTCTATGGAGGATTTCGATATTTATAGTATTTCCCACAGTGATTAGTATATTGGACAAGCATTATGTATATGCAGAAATCACACTATTTATTGAAAATTGAGTGTGGCCTCATTCGGGAATTCTCTGCGTCAGCCTTTAACTGAGTTTAATCTCAAGATTGCCACTTTAAGCAAATGAGATTGAAATAAAAAAATTAGTCTTGCCCTTTGCTCCTTAAAGGCCCGACTCAGAGATTTCCGGAGGAGGGCGCCCTCAATTGAAAAAAAATCGTGTTTTGCATGTACATAATGATTGTCCATATACTATCACGGTGGGAAATGCCTAAGCTTAAATCGAAGTCCTTATATCGAAAATCACAAACTTGTAAAAAATACGGATCCCGAATTTTGTTATACACGTCTCCATGGGACGAATACTACACATAATGTTTACTGCCATCAAAACGAAAAATCCGAATATCTCAAAATTCGGAATTGGGCATTTTAGGTTACCTTTCTTTAGTTCTAGTGGACTATTTTTTTTCATTATACACAAAATAATATTTCGAAATCTTGAGTCAGACTTTAACTTACACAATTCTTGATTTCTTTCAGTTTTAAAAAAAGCAATTCTCTGATTGTAACCTATTTTGAGACAGGTTGTAGATGAAACAAATGTAACAAATGTGAGAGTTATAGTGAAGAGTTTCGTTATAGTGCTGGTTCTTTTTTGCCCGTGTTTTGAAACACAAAGGACCGACCATCAGACGGGTGGTACATAATTTAAGGGGCCTAAAAAGGAAGAAAGAAACAAGAATAGCAATTTACACTAGTAATTTTACAATAAGTGAGACCTCATTAAAAGTTCAGAGGTAAGAGGAATTATTTTAATGGCCACAGGGAAAAACGTTTATGGTACTCATATCAATGTGCAGTAATAGAACTAGTAAATGAATGTTGATCTTAAAATACATTATTTCACATCAAATATAGCTTAGATGTTTCAATTGAAGTATTAGGATGAAAACACCAGCAATGATTTCATTAAACGTTGTTATTTGAACATAACATTTTTGACACTACAAAAGGCCAAAAGGGCACACATAACACAACTAAGTTTTCATCAGGCATGAGAATGAGCTTTTGAGGAAAATAAAGGAATGAAAAGGAACGTAAAACCGTCAATTGACAATTAGGCCCTACGTTAAAGAGACACTGGCACATTTGAAAATAGTGCGCCCTCTAGGAGGGGATAAAGTGTCATGAACCTCCAGGCCTTTCTTTCAAAATTGATAATTTCAAAATTGAAATTTCTGCAGGTTATAAAGCAAAAAAAATGAAAAACCGCGTCAAACCCAGCAAAAATACCCTAAATCTAACTGGAAATAAATGAATACGCGTAAATTCGGACCAAGAAACTGAATTAAATTTTTAAACTGACGATTCTCGTGTCTGAGTTTTTATTTGGCTATTCAACCTTGTTTAAGTGATCAGTGCAAAGGGGATTTTGAGTTTATCATTATAAAAAAACCCAGAGCACTGCACTGTATATAGTGAATTCATCAGTTTCCAGTAAGCCGATTCTGTGTAGTTACTTTGTACCAAGCCACAATGTTTTGTAATAGGAACAAAGGCCTATTCTTCAAATGCCTGGGGATTGAACTCTCTTCAATATCACGCCATGGAAATATGCACGAACTCTCACTTAGATAGATGGGTCAACTTTAATTTCCATTGTTTCAACAAAAACATTATAAAAACTTAAGGGCCAACAATGGGTCATTTGCACCATCATCTCTACGTTATCAAGATACTTTGTTATAAGTACGTTATTACAAGCTGTTACGTTTTATTCATTTTCCCACCTAACCTTTCCGCACTTTGTAATAGATAATAAATTGAGTCACTTAGAAATCATAAGTCAAAAGCAGTGTTCTATTGGATTTTAGTTGAGGGGGTTTTCTAGAACACTTTAGTATTTGTAAACATTTTGGCATTATTTTTCCCCCAAGAATTCCATAGTCTTGAGTCCAGGATTTTATTACTGCGCAATCTAAAATATTTTTCATGTATCAGACAAAATACAATAAATTAAGAAAGAAAACAAACAGAATGAATATGGACATTTCCAGAGATGACTATGGGGACCGTAATGGAAATACTGGAAATGGCCAACGTTACCTTAAAACCCAGTTGCTTACTTCTTCGAGTCTTTGTTTATGAGTTTGAACTTATTGCGATATCTTTGTGCGTGTTTGTATAAGTAATCGTCGTAGTATCATCAGCACACATAACGAATTCGTATGATTTTTAAGCATTTACAATAACAGAGAACCTAAAATAGACCTTTATTAGAGGACAAGAGAAATTTTTAAAATGTCCCCTAAATGCCCTTGGCTTGCATATACTTGCATTATAAGAAATACATATAGTCTTAATAAAGATACTCAGCTCAAAACAATGAAATTTTGGAAATTTTAAATTTGGAAAATTAGGGTTTTCAAATTTCATTACTTAATGAAAAACAAATTAGGGTAGTAGAATCACAAAATGCACGTGTTCGTTAAAATGGTCCAAAGGTCATTATGGGGTAAAAATGTTACAAATTATAAATTCACAAAACGAATTAACAAGTAGAGAGACGATAAAACAAAAATTTTTCAAAGATAAAAAAGATACACTATGAAGTGCCGACCGTAACCTTAGGGAATCATGATGACAAAATAGCAAACAGTCCCATTATGTATACAACAAGAGGGTGCTAGTCATATCCGACATACACGGTAACTACTTGATCATATCTTTGCGATCCTGGCTGGTTCGAAATAGGATCTATATAGATCATACGTAAAAAAATTGAAACGACCTGCTGATATATTGCTTTAGTAGATTCATAGAATGTCTGATTTTTCAACTGGCCAGCTAAGGATCCTTTTTTCATTTCGCGAGCCAGCCAGCAATGATATAGTTGTGGAACAGGATATTTGCCAGAAATACCATCGCATCGGTGCCCTTGATTATTTTCAAACGGTCTCTCGCCGCCCTCATCGTACGGTTTAAAGGCCATCAAGTGATTTGCTAAATCGGAAAATCGAACAAAAAAATCCATTCAAAATTCAGATTTTTGCATGGCTGTAAACAATACATGTACTCCTAAATACCTGCAAATATAAGGACCTTCAAACCTTAAAATACCCTCTCAATTTCTCGATGATTGCTTTTGCTTTTATAAACCCTACCATTTTATGCACAGTAATTTTGTCATGTACTCAAATTTTTATGCATTCATATTATATCCAACACCTCGCTATGCCATAGAGTTGGTGCCTTCTTTCGCACTAGGATACCGCGTGACCTTTCCTATGTACGGCTTTATTTATGATTATTGTGAGTGCTACTTACTAAATTGCCAGACTTCGCATTAATTATCTATAAACTTTTGACCTATCATGTATATCGCTACAATTGTGTGGCCAGGGTCCTTTTCTTTGCATAAGGAGTATCTAATTCTATTGGAATATCTACTATATAGAAAAATACTTAACATACATATCTAGCTCAACAGAAAATTGGAGGCAGATCTCTTTTTATTTTGACCAACAAGGGTAAGTGTTTAATTATTTTCAAAGTTAGAATTATAAAGTGAAGGTATATTGGCAAACGCGGTTAAGCGCTATGGTAACATAAACACTAACCATCCAAGGAACTAAAGCCATTCGATTAGATAAACATAACATACCATATTTGCTAATGTAATGACAATCAACATCGAGTATCATACTACATTGTCATGATGAAAGACGACCAAAATTGATATCACCATTTATCCAAAATGTCCATGGTGAAAAAAAATTATAGGAATTGGTAAAGAAATAAGACAGGAATTGAAGATTGTTTAGGCTGGCGTTTTTCCACTCCATCCAAGGGATTTACACAATAAAGTTGGGTTTTCAGTTCATTATCGTTTATCTGAACAAACGGGAACATTGCTTCATAAGAATTCATTGATAATCAATTCAATGATAATCAGTTAATGTTCAGCAAGATCGAGAGATCACACCCATTGATTTTGTTTCCTTGAGGGTACGGGAATCTAAGCAAGGTGTACACAGGCTCCATCTCCGGTTAACTTACAGAAAGTCGAGGCACGTTTGAGAGTTAGGCAAAAAATTGTTGTATTGGAGTAAACCCGCCCTACCCTAATTTTGAAAAACAAGCCCTGTACAAAATATACCTAGCCTATGTTTTTCCAAAAATTTATTTTTCACTTTTTTTACCAAAATTAAAAAAAGCCCAAAACCCCCATTTTTTTGTGTGTTTTTTGTGTTCTGGTGTGTTGTAACTTTGGCAACTTCTCTTTAAGTTTTCAATAATAGAGTCAAAAGTAATATCAATAACATTCATAGCACTATGTGTGATGATTTGATGTAGATCCCAATGCATTATTTAAAAACAAATCCGGCCCGCCCTCCCCTATTTGGCACTGGCCCTTACTCCAATACAAATTTTTTTGGCCTTAATGCGAGGTCGCTGTACCACAACAGAGGTATAGGTCGGCACATATATGTTCCCCACAAGTTGGAATGAGAGCAGAGGTTGCATTCCAGCAAGTATGGTGCTAAATTGAAAAGGAAGACTTCATCTAGAACTAAGAAAACATACATTTATCATAATCATTTTTGCCAAAGCTCGAGAAGCACAATTTAAATACGTATAGGGTTTCTATAAGTTTGGACACGCCCGGACTGAACTGAATGAGGGGGCTTGTGGTCTGGCAAGAGTAATAAAAAATGTTTTACGAACATTGTTATTTTTGCATTATTCTTTATGCAAAGAACTCTCATCCAAAATACTTTATGGTTAGAGAAATAGGGACGGTAACGCGTTGATTTGAGTCAACACATATAGGCCCTACAAAGTGAGGATGATTAGATCCTCGCTTTGTACAGGTATCGAGTATTGTTAAGTTCATTAATTTTAAAAAAGGCACGTCATATCACATATTCCTAGATGTCACAAAAATGCAAAAAAACTTAAAAGGGTTAAAAAAATCAAAAAACTAAAAAATTAAACTTTTTCTTTTTTTCTTTTGTGGCCTCAACATCACCGAGGTTTCAATTTGTAAGTGAAACAACACGAGATAGATTGAAAAATACCCGAATTTTGCCAAGGTGTGTGAATCAACTAATAAATAATAATAATTTTTTTTAAATACGTTTTTCGGCAAAAAACCAGGGAGCTTAAGATTGTAGGGAAAGCAGTAAACAATTTATAGACCGGATTTCAAATTATATGCCAACTTAATGTGGAAAGTGGTGTTTATCCAAAATTTTCATGGTGATACCTGAGAGAATGAGGAAATGCAGAAAGCAGATATAGGACTATAAAAAGTCCAAGGTCGCCATAGGGCAACTGCTCTGATGTAAGTGGTGTCGAATGATTTCTTCTGTCATATACTGAAGCTTAAAATGCATTTGAACTGATTTGGTGGAAGCACCGTTTGCAACATCAGGAGCAAGTCTTGATAACCTCTATTAGATCAAGATTCATCATGTTCATACCAACAATTTGACACCAATTTTGTCAAAATTGAAGAATTTTGAAAATTTGGTCCCTGTACAATGACCAATCAAAAGTTTAATGACCTTTATAACATTTTCACCCATATCTCTGTAACTCAGATATACTAAACTATAGATTTTCTGCTTCCTTATGATGAGACGAATCATTTGAGATACCTTTCAACTAAATCGAACAACTTGATATGACTGATCTGTTTAGATTCAAGATGGCCGCCAAACGGACCCAGGGACCATATTTGATTTTGGTAACATCAAAATTCTTTAAGGAGATGTCGTAAAGCTTCTAAAAATCAAGTTAGAATTTAGTTTTAAGGGGGTGCATGGGAACCCATATAATCTGCTAAACTAATCCCTTGATACATTTTGTCATTTTATGCCACATATTATAAAATAGTACATTTTTTTTATTCTATGGGACAATATACGAACAACTTGTCACTAGTTTCAACAACAAAAATCTGAGCATCGGTAAATTTTACCCTAGGGTGACCTTCACCCATGATTGGGCTATATCGCTTAAACTAAAGGATGGGACATAGGAAAATATTTCGTTTGATCCTTTAAAGGAGACAAACACGTTAGTCTACATTAAAGCCACAATCAGTCATACTTTTCCAAATTCAAAATGCCCATTTTGTTTCCAAAATTAGGTCATACCAACACCTTATATTATTGACATTTCTTGACAAATACAGTCATCATTTGTCATTATTTAGAGCTGAAAACGCATGAAAATCCGATATCCCTACCTTTTTAGTGCAAAATTGGACTTCCGTCTATTTTCTGTGGAAAATGTCAATTTTGGCGACTCGCGGACTTGATGTCGTCATTGCGACGCCAGACTAGGTATGTTGGTACTTATTTTGGTATCAGAATTTGGATCTGTATAAAAATGTTCCTCTTTGAGGAAAAGGGAAACGATCTGAAAATTTGGACCCCAGCATTTTCTGATAGTCTGGTCCCTATTTAATCCAAAACAGCAAGGAAATCAATTTTGGCGCAAACATCCTACGGGAACAGCGTCCTTGACAAACCATACCACACTAATAAAAGGGATTTTATTATCTGATACGTTCTCCAGCCTGTGAAGTGTACTAAAAAGAGGTAACGAACTCTAGTCTTGACCGCAAAAGAAACGCAAAATGAACAGCTTTATTTTGCAAGTGGTTTTTTTTTTTTTTTTTTTTTTTTTTTTAAAATTTATTTTAAAAAAAAAAAAAAAAAAAATATATTATTTTGTGAAAAACAGACACTGAAGCATTTTAAAGTTGTCTTGAAACATACCATTTACGATTGTTTTGTTGGCTAAGAAAAGTATTAGTAAACAATAGAGACAAACACGTTAGTCTACATTAAAGCCATAATCAGTTATATTTTCCAAATTCAAAATGTCCATTTTGTCTCTAGTGTTATGTCATATCTACACCTTATTACTGTTATTTGTGAAAAGTTTTCTTGAAGCATGCCATTTACGTTTTTACGAGTGTTTGTTGGCTAATAAAAGTATTTGTAAACAATGCAGAAAAATCGCCATTTCTTGACAAATACAGTCATCATTTGTCATTATTTAGAGCTGAAAACGCATGAAAATCCGATATCCCTACCTTTTTAGTGCAAAATTGGACTTCCGTCTATTTTCTGTGGAAAATGTCAATTTTGGCGATTCGCGGACTTGATGTCGTCATTGCGACGCCAGACTAGGTATGTTGGTACTTATTTTGGAATCAGAATTTGGATCTGTATAAAAATTTTCCTCTTTGAGGAAAAGGGAAACGATCTGAAAATTTGGACCCCAGCATTTTCTGATAGTCTGGTCCCTATTTAATCCAAAACAGCAAGGGAATCAATTTTGGCGCAAACATCCTACGGGAACGGCGTCCTTGACAAACCATACCACACTAATAAAAAGGATGGTATTATCTGATACGTTCTCCAGCCTGTGAAGTGTACTAAAAAGAGGTAACGAACTCTGGTCTTGACCGCAAGAGAAACGAAAAATGAACAGCTTTATTTTGCAAGTGTTTTTCCAGTTATTAAAGATTAATTTCCCTGGGACAACATGGTAAAGTAAAGAGTTGGCATAATCAATGCGTGCTGTCAATCTATTGTGTTGTAATCTATTTATTTATATGGATAAGTTGATATGTTGAATGAGGCTTGGGCGCCATCGTTTTGGCACTTTAGAGTAGGGAGTCAATCAACTGGTCACTCACCTAGCTGTTTTGACCTTGACTTACCATAATATACGGCAGGTTGAAAACGAATTTATTTCGGATCAGAATATCAATCTATTATGGTAACTATTCGATAATTTACCGATTTGAACATGTATTATTATAGTAAAATACTGTTATAAATGAAACTGTAAAACGTCGTTTTAACTGTAAAAACGTCGTTTTAACTGTAAAAATATCGTTTTAACTGTAAAAACGTCGTTTTAACTGGCAGCTGTGAATTATTGTTGTTAATTGTTGACTTCTTAAAATAATATGTTAAAGGTGCTTGTTCCGATTAATGATTGTGTTTTCTACTTGATATGAGAGCCTGACACTTGCACGTACGCCCTATCAAGTACCGTGGGAAACAAACTTACGGTTTTGATGGTAGAAGCAATAATGCATATTGCAAAGCCCTATTCAATAATGTGCTAATATTGATGGATAACCACTAAAACGGCGGTTTTTTGTTTATATCTTAGGAATGAAATGGATTTGAGGGCTCAAATTTCAAACGACAATGAGAAAAATACGGCCTTTCGTTTGATATCAAAATCGATACTACTTCCGGTTAAATCCGGTGGGGGTCCCAAAGCGGATCAGGACACGCACCTTTAAGAATTACAACTTGATCAATCTCCTGTAATTTTAATCTTAATTTTAATTTTTAGCTCTGCATTATAAAAACCGTTGTATTTAAAGGCTGGCTCAAAAATTTCAAATATATTTTTGGGGTATACTGATTAAAAATATCAATTTTAACTCAATCTACATCACCCAAATGCTCAATTGCCAAGTTTGAGATGAATGAATTATTTCGTTTTGATAGAGTAATCATTTATATACAGTATCCCCTTGCCATCGGAATTTAGTATAACAACATTTCCGGATCCGGCAATTTTATAACAAGTGTGATTTTCTATAATGGCTTCGATTTGAGCTTAGCAATTTTACACAGTGATTAGTATATGGGAACGCCTTTTAAGTATGTGCAAAAAACCCGATTTGTCTGAAAATTGAAGGCGCCCTCCCCAGGCAATCTCTGAGTCATCCTTAAGATACCAATTGTTGTAAAACATAAGACTAAAAAACTAAGACATCTTTCTACACGTAAGTATTTTTTAGTCTACCCCTAGATGGGTTCTTGAAAACATAAGCCCGACTACCTAAGACGTCCGATTGTTTTCTACAACTAAGTAATTTTGAGTCTTAGGTCTTCGGTCTTAGTTTTCCTGACACCCTAACAGTCCCTGGAAACATAACACCGAAGACGTCGATTTCTTTGTATACTAGGCCGCCAAATATTTGGGTGAGTGCTATATATGGCTTAGGTTTTTAAACATTTGCCAAAATGCATGATACAGAGGTTAAATGAACCATACGAAATATAACTTAAACATTTTTACCCACCGGGCAGCCCTAGAAGGTTTGCTTCGGTGCATGCTTTGGCCCGTTGGCTTATATTGTATAATTAGTGTTGTCACATATTTGGGTGGGTAGACCTCACACTACAAAACATTAGTACTTTTAGAGCTTTAGAACAACGTGCATTAATAATTTGTCAATTTGTTTATTTGCTTAAAGGGCTATACTATACAAATGGCGGACGTAATTATCTTCGGCGGCGAAATCATCACAATGGAAGAAGAGACTCAAGATACCACGAAAGTAGAAGCAATAGCCATCTCCGGAGACACTATCAAAGCTGTTGGAAGTCTTGATAGCGTGTTCAGTCTCAAGGGTTCGAAAACCCAGGTTATCCAACTGAACCAGCAAACTCTGATGCCAGGCTTCATCGAACCTCATCAGCATGCTACCATGTGTTTTCAGGTTCGGTGTATGACCACCGATGTTAGCAGCGCATCGTTCAGGTGAAAATCCACAGTAACATACAATTTTAAGTAGAGTATCTCCAAAGCAGTTTATTATCTCAATTCTTGGCAACAATAATTAACATATTTTAACGCATGTCCACCCGTAAGATTTATAAAGGTGAATTTTGGAATGGTAACGCCCTAAGCCCTAAATATTCCAATGCCTAAATTTAGAAGAAAAAACCAAGGTGTTGACATCCCTGACAGAATTTAACAGTGTATCTACATGCTTTGTGACACAATTCAAAAGCATTCAGACCAGGATACAGGCATTGTACTTAGGCTTGTAGAGGGGGGGAGATATTAATCTGGTCTTGAGCTGATGACAGCATGCTTTTTCATTTGGTAATGCTAGCAGTAATGTCAGCATCCTTTTTCCAGAAATTGCCACGAACTGCCACCTCCCCCTCTGGAACTTTTCCTGTTTTTCCTGTGTTTACAGAATGTAACATCAAATTGTTTTTTTAATTTAAACTTTTTCAAACTTGTGGAAGTGCCTTTTCATTATGTCTGAAGATTTTTTTTTTATGCCATTATGTCGCTTTAATCCTGTAAGACCACTGATATTCGCCAGGTTGTGAAGCGTAAAAGCTCTAAATCGGCTCCTGGTCCTGAGGGATTACTTACGGTTTGATAAAGAACCTGGTCCCCCCTTTTTTTGTACCCACCACTTTATGGCAACACTTTTCAGCAAGTTATTTCTTAATCCATCCCCGCCAACATCCTGGACATCAAGTAAATCGTCCTCATTCATAAAAAACGGGTATATTTTATTCATCATTTCAAATTTATTGAATATAAAGTACAAACAAATTGAAGGCAACCTATAAAGCAGACAGGAGGGTTGAGTAGGCTGAAAGCCTGGCTCAAAACTCCGTCAAGCTTGCACCACATGAACATTTTAAAAACAATAACATAAGCACAAAAAATAAATCATCAGAATATGGATAGTCAAGATGAAAGTTAAGTCCACAGGATAATAAAGTAATACATATTAAAATGCCACAACCCTAAAAAGGACAAAAAACTAATGAAAGCACCCATTTGGAAATACAACTAGACCTGCCTCTAGGTTGATCAATCATGGTCATATTTTTAATAAAAATGCATAGAGCAACAATTGCACGTTGACGAGTATTTCAGAAGTTTTTTGGAGACCGGCTTCAAGGGTTTACTATGGTTAATAGGAACCATGGGAAAAATTGATTGAATAGCACACACATTAGAATCGAAAAAAAATAATAGCCCCTCTGCTACCAACCTCAACACAGAGGAGTTCGGGCGGTCATAGCCTGTTCTTGCAAATCACTGGTTAATCGAGCAACCGGCATACTTATTAACACTTAAGTGACCAAGTGGTTCTATCCACTCCCGTTGGTGCCAAGGGGGGGGGGTTCCATGGGACCCCCCCCCCCTAATGAACCACTTTCCCGAGGAAATTTTGCAGGAAATTTATACCACATGTGAAGGGTCATACGACACCTCAATCAGCAACAAAAAATGAAATTTGTTATTTTTGGCTGCAAATTAGGGGCAAAACATTTTTTCAAAACACGCGAAAATTGGGAAAAAAGAACGGAAAATTCAAATGAGCCTTGCGCTTACACCAAACATTTTGAAACTTATTTTATGTTGATATCAATTCTACAAGACCCAAATTCCTATATTTAACACAAACTAGCATTTTTAGGGAATCCTGTATTTTTTACGGTGTGTGCAAAATGCACGTCATTTTCCCATAGAGTTTGTACAGTAACGGTTGGCAACATCCATGATGAAATCGTTTTGTTTTCAGCACTCACGGGTTAATTTTGTTTAATGTTACTAAGAATTGGTTTCTTACATGTATTGTGAACTTATATAGCAAAAAACAATTGCTTTGGTTCTTGGTTTCTTTTCTATTTTAAAATATTCTGAATTCTTTACCTCTGCTGCCCATATTCAAATGTAGCTTCCTGATTGGTCAGTTTACTCGCCCATTATTCTGCAATAGGGTCACGAATGCATTTGCTCATTATTTCACGCTGTTTTCGGTAATAGAATAGAAAATAGGGTTTGCAGTATATTTTATGAGTCATAATGTATCCTCGGCCGAAAAAATACAATATTGGACTCGGCTGCGCCTCGTCCATTATTCATTTTTTCCGACCTCGGACACATTATTCGCCCTAAGGATACTGGCATCACCCTTTATTTCTTAAATGACTTCCTTAGTGCCCAAGGGGGGTTCCCCATGGGACCCCCACTAATTCACTCTAACGCCTGTCATTTTAATTATTTTGGTAATGAAAAAGAAGTCGCATTTAAAAGTCAGACAATTATCAAAAATTTCGGCGCAAAAATCCCATGGGGGGGGGGGGCGTAAAGCGGCCAGCGCAAACAAATTTTTGGGGACCCCCCTTTTTTTACCTCCCCCCCCCCCCTTGGTCACTAAGTGTTAAGCTTGCGCTCATGAGCTTTGCGGATTTTTGGCTCAAAAGAGTGAGCTCATAATGATGATTGACTTTGAGCGTTCATTAATGAGCACAAGATCGGGCCGCTGCTGAGTTGGCAGAATGTCAGGATGAATTGTGATGCCTGCTATTTTTGGCACCAGCGAGATCACCATACAATTTCCATGACCTGGTCACTGACTTCTTTCAGCGTTCCATGAGAATGCGGAGGAAAAAACAGAAGTGGGTTCCCCCCATGACGCCAGTATAGCGGCCTGATCAAGCATAGTATTACATTTGTTTCAGCACGTGTTGGAGGGTTTCTTTGTTACAGCGAGGTTGGCACTTTTATTATTCTTTTCCCCCACGACTTAGTTTTTTTTTTGTTGGAGAGTACAAGAAAACATTGAGCAGGAATTCATGATTCCTGTCGGAAGATCTAAACTAAAGGACTTCCGAGAGGTCAGATTTTTCCAAAAGAGCAATGCGGAGCAGATCACCTTGGACAACCAGGTTTTTGAGATGGTTCAGCCACCTCGGTCACCTCATTTTTATGGAGTCTGGTCACCAAAGTTCTGTTTCTTGATGGCTGAGTAATGATCATACCTGTCCGATCGTATGTTTGCATGTATGTGGAAACAGAGAACTTCTTAGACCATTTACCCTCCCCTCTCAAATGTCGGGATCAAGAGCGGTATTAACTTGGATCCGCTTTAGATCTCGATCTCAGGAAAGGTGAGCCCCAACATGAATTCAAGATACAATTGGTAAATTGATTTAATATCGAGAAGATGTGGAATATGAATAACCTCCGGGGCTGCAGATCTAGCTAGCCCGCTCCAAGATTAACATATTGTGAACTATGGAGTCCAAGGGCAGGAGATTAGTTTGGTCACGTCGCCTACCGTGAGGATGAATCGGCATGAGGGGAGGAGTAGTTTTTATTGATCTTAACCTTATATTCTCCTCTAACCAGAACTTGTCATCCTCTCAAGGCGAGTGCAGAGGTGGTCCTTGACTTATCAAATGTATCTTCTCCTTCCCTGAAAATGACAATTGAGATCTCAGGATTTTGTGGGGATCATTTTCAATAGAATTGACATCATTGTCACCCAGTTTGAATACAATCGGGATGGTTTTCCACTCACAAGAGTGTGAAGTAACACTTCACAGGCTTTAATTTAAGGTTCATTGACATAGTCCAGGTAGATATTTCGTTTAGGAGACGTTGGTGAGTTCTTTTATTTGTGGTGATGAGATTGAAATCATCAGTGAACGGAGTTGTGATGTATTTTGTCTCATTGATTGAATAGCCAAAAGATTCATTTTGCTGCAGTTTTTCCAAAATTGGATTAAAAACTGAAAAAAATATAAAAGGGGATAAAGGATCGCCCTGGAATACGCCTTTTTAGAATCTGAAATTAGTTGATTTCCACTCGGAAGTAACAACACGACCCTCTAGATTAGAGTAGAGGTTCTGAATATAATCAGAGATGTTAGGGGCAATCTTAAATCTCGACATCGAGTGTGCAAATGTCCAGAAGTTTTCTTTAAATTAACGTTCTAAAGGCGACAGATTTTTCCTGGGATTCTTTATAGCGGTCTTTTTTTCAGGCGATTATGAGTACGGAGAGCTTCAGCAAACTTTTTTACGGTCAGCAGGGTCGTTAGTTTCTCTCATACGTTTACGATAATGTTTCTTCAAATTCTTAGCATTTTTCAACAAGGGCGTTTGAAGTTGTGTTGGATTATTTTTTGCTTGAATTTCTTACATATAAATTCCTGGTTTTGACAATAGAAAATCCCTAATCACTTCAGACAGCCCGTCGCCCGCCTCTGCTGGTGTCAAAATATCACTTCCTAGTGCAGCATGGAGGAGGTTTAGACAGTGGCGGATTTAAGAGTCAGCAGTGTCAGCAGCTGCTGACAGGGCCCCCTAAAATATTGATCTCAGGGCCCCCTCGAACACACCGTAGTCGCACTAAAGTGCGATATTGTGTTGCTTCTTGATGCTAAAAGGGGCCCCACCTTAAGCTGCTGACAGGGCCCCTTTCCTTTAATCCGCCACTGGGTTTAGAATGTCCCGAAGATCGGTATTATAAGCTTGCCATTCATGTTGACTAGCAGGTGGTACAGAAAATCTAAGTCTGGCATCTGTAGGTGTTATTGGCAACACACAAATGGCTAGGCCAATGCATATCAGAAGTGCCCGGTGCCAAATTCTGTAGTCTTGCATGACTAGCATTACGGTGGTGCAAAATTCAGGAGTACTCACAGCTAGGTACTAAAAAACAGTAAATATCACACACGTAGAACATAACAGGAGACAAAAACTAGACTTCATTAGGGTGTCCCGCTGCAAAATTTGCATAGGCTTTCAAGCCATGGGTGCAGCCATGTTGTCTAGGGATGTAATTTTCGGATGATTGCGCTCTCTTGTGCTGCTGGAAAACTCTTCCATCAAATTATAGCTGAACGTTTTGAAAATTTTGTCATTGCGAATAAACTTATCGACACCAAATTTCAGAAGGCATTTTTACAGGGTATTAGCGGATATACCGACCAAAATACAATTGTGCACGATGTACAATTATTAATCATGCTAAGGCCAATTCTAAGACTGCAGTCAATCAGGAGGTCACGCCAACATGCGTAATTTTCTTGTAAGCGAGAAGACAATACAATCGCTGCGACCTCAATAGCTGGTCGAAAACGCTCTGGAAAATGTCCTGATTTGAGGTCCAAAATACCTTAATTCATTATAAAATCATGTATTATTGTTGCGGAATGTCAACTACATACCTAAGTTGGTCTAATATGACGTGAAAGGGTGTTTGGGGGTTAAAAACAACGAATTAAAAGCGACGAATTTTAAGTTTTGAAAAAGCGTGGTCTCTGAAGTTAGAGAAATCCCACCAAATTTTAAAGCATCCCAAATCATTAATTGAATTGTGTGCTACAAAAAAAGTCTGTGTACGTGTTACTCTATCTCTTTTAAGAAAGCGAAGACCATGGAAAATGTATAACCTTACATTTACTAGCATCATGGAATTAAGTTCTCATATGCTATAACGTGGGCCTGGTTTCCATCGTGTGCAGGCTGTGTGCAGGGAAGTGGACAATGACAAGGTCGTTTGCCTATTGTATTTGGGAAAGCCCATGTAAAATGACCCTGTCCAACAATTTTTAGTGTGAACAATTCGCTGATGTAGTGCACGTTAGTATCCATTGGTTACTGGCTCACGCCTTGGCTCATGCACCTGTTCCGAATTATGATTTGCCATAGGATTTATGTTGTGATCAATGTGATCAGTGGCTCGAACCAAAGTTAGCGTGAGCCAGTTGACCTGGCAACGGTCTTATTCTAACGTGCTCCACATCAGCGAATAGTACTTGGGTGCCTGCCGACTAACTGACTGTGCATGTAACATGGTTCGATCTTGAAGATGCCTTTGGCAGTGTGCAACATGAGTTAATTCATATGACTTTTGAAAGACTGCAAATTCCTTCTTGTGTGCAGCACTATATTAAGAATAATATGTACTCCTCTCTGTCTGAACATCCGATCGGTTCATGTTCAATGCCGGTTATGATCTTAACGGAAATAAATTAATTACCACGCCTTTTGCGGATGATTTTTGTTTGATTACTCGGCATAAAAAAACTCATCAACGGCTCATTAACCATATTTCTGATATGACTAAATCCATGGCTTTGAAACTGAAACCGGGTAAATGTAGATCTTTATCCCTATCAGGGGGTCGCCCAACTCAATTCTTTTTAATATCGAGGGTGATGTCGTTCCAACAGTAGAAAATTAGTCACACAAATTTTTAGGCTCCCTCGTCAGTTTTCGTAACACCTCTGCTGATGTGTTTAAATATTTATCGAAAAAAATTCAAAATGCCCTGGAAAACGTCGATTCTTCCTTGATCCGATCGGAATATAAAATTCAATTTTATGTTCGTTACTTTCTTCCTTCACTTAGGTTTCACTTAACAGTTAAAGATTTATGTTCAACGCATTTAAATATGCTTGATGCTACCGCTAATCGTTTTCTGAAAAAATGGTTTGGTCTCCCTCATCCTGCTACTTTAGCATTCATTTTCATGCCAAATGGACTAAACATTAAGTCAATTTCCAAACTGTATGCTGAATGCCATACCATAGCTCATATTTCAGCAAGGCTGATAGGTGACCCTTTAGTCAATCTTTGCCTTGACTCAAACATTGCGAGGGAGGAAACTTGGTCTAGAAAGAAATCTACTTGTCAATAGTGAAAAAATATACAATGATGTTAAAGCCAATTCAAGCAAACCAAAGGTTCTGAAATCTATGGCTAAAGATTTTATTTCAAATTCCACGGCCTTTTTCTGGAAGAATCACGTCAAAAATCTTGCTATTCAAGGTAGATTTCTTGAGCTACTTTCTTTGGAGTCAGAATGCGTTCAATGGCGTAGTATTATTTTCAACCTTCCTGTAAGAGTTTGTAAATTTCTTGTCAATTCGGTCACCGATTCCCTTAACACTAAAGCGTTCAATGGCGTAGCATTATTTTCAACCTTCCTGTAAGAGTTTGTAAAGTTCTTGTCAATTCGGTCACCGACTCCCTTAACACTAAGACTAATCTCAGATGGGGTAAGTCAAACAGCAATAAATGTGCCAATTGCAAGAACAAAGAAACACTTAATCATGTGTTGAACGCTTGCAAATTTTTCTTGGAGCAAGGCCGCTATACCTGGCACCACAATAACATCCTTAATTATATCATCAAAATTGCCCGTTTGGGGCTTACCAAATCTGAGAAGAATTCCTTTAAAATAATTCATGATATTCCTGGTTTTACAGGTTATGCTTCTGGGACTACTATTCCAACAGAATGTTCCCAAACAAACCTCATCCCAGACTTATGTATCTTTTGGGAGGGGTTATGCAAACTTGTTATTTAAGAGCTTTCTATTCCATTCGAGCAGAATATTGTCAACGCCCACACTTACAAATCAAACAATAATTTCTGACATTCATAATAATGATTTTGAAGTTTCATACTTGCCATTGAAATAGGATCTCGAGGTTTTATCTCACAGGACAATTTGTCTAGACTTAAAAAAATTCTTTCAATTGTTCATGCACCTATTTCATTGAAATTGTTTAGAGATAATCTTTGTAAACTCGCTGTCATTTCATCATTTGTAATATACTATGCTAAGCAAACTTGGGAAAAGTGCAATGCCCTTGATATCACTTAGGTCAAATTGGCTGCTGGTCAGCCATTTCGTGTAATAGTTACTTTCACATGTAATTTTCTTTATATATAAATATATCCACTGTATGACCACTAATAAGGTCTGTCCTGTGGCTTTGTATGTTTTTATCCTTTATTGGTGATCCTTTTTTTAATATTGCAATAAAGTGATGATGAATAAATTTTGCTTAACGGACTGAAAAAATACCTATAACAATTACATCTATACATACATGTAAATCCCGGCCTTAATCTCCTATTTTTTACTCATTAGGTCCTACAGCCAAGTTAAAAGCGCAATGGAAACGAAGATGAAATCAATTGCTAATGATAAGACTCAATGGGGTATATTCTGGGGCTGGGATCCAGAGCTCATACCTGATCTTCCGACCCTTAGTGCTGCCTACCTGGATACAAACTTTCCTGGTGTCAATCCCATAGTTGTGGTTGGTCAGAGTGGTCATGTGGCCTGGGTCAATAGTCCAGCGTTGAACGTTGCGGGGGTAAGTTTGTAGTAAAAATGCGTATGATTTGATCCTTCATCAACGTGTTGTGTACATTTGTTTCGACAAAACATAGATATATCACGTTGAAGCTTTACGAAGAAAGACAAAACCCATTCAGAAAATGAATTAAGAATGTACAAACACACACACACTCACACACACAGGTACGTCCTGTATCAGTATTTGTAGGACCAAATAATGTGGGACCACATTCTAATCAGTGCTTATGGCACCAGAAGAGCCAATTAAGCATCATCTTTGTTTTGTTTAGGGTTTCTTTGAATTTTTCTACAAGAATTTTCCTATAAGTTGCTTTTTCTTTGACTTCATAAGAAACACACAATTGGATACAGACATTATTGTTGGAACAGGTGTTGAAGTAATTATAGTCCGGCGTTCTCATAGTCCGGCTACAACGGTGAAGAATAGAGCACTCACTTCAGTTGACTCTTCTCGCAACATTAGTTTCACGCTTTTTCTGTTGTCGTCTATAGAGCCCGGACTGTGGCTCCCGCCGGACTATAATTACTTTCACACCGGCCCATGTAGTAAGGTGTGTTTTCAAACAGCTAGCAGATTTCACATTGTTATCATTACACGTAGGCTATGCTATCATAGTCACAAAGATACTCATCATCTCTCCATGTTATTACCTGCCATGCAACTTTAAGGTTTATGCTAATATGCTGATTGTGTGCCTTTAAGCGCATTTTTCTCCTTCAACAGAACTCTCGGCTGCTAAAAATCCACAATTTAGGTTTTGTGAGTGGAATTTTATCATTTCCACCAAGAATTTCTAGGGTATGACATCCAAAATTAAAAAAAAAAACTATTGAGATAAGAAAACAAAATGGCTTCATTAAATTCTGAAGCAAAATCTGGATACCACACCACAGAATCATTCTGAATATTCTTTTTTTTTTAGCTACTAAAGGCCATATACCTACTTGGTCTTAATTATATTATTTTGTACATGCTCAGGAGTATTTTAATGTAAGTACTCTTAAATACGGATTTCCTTTTGATCTAGGCAAAATTGAGCAAGACTTCTCAGTGTTTGTGTTTTGAAATTTGGATCAAAACATGATTATTGGGTCCTTTTGCGAAGGCAAATAGTGTACGTTGGTATGGGCACGTGCTGAGGAAGGATGACAGGCATGTTTTAAGGAGGGCTTATGAGTTTGAGGTGGTAGGTTTGAGGAGGAGAGGACGTCCAAAGAAGACTTGGAAGAAGCAAGTGGAGGAGGAGAGTAGGAGGGTTGCGTTGAGGAGAGTGGATTAATGCATTGAATCGGGTGAAGTGGAAGTGCTGCGAGTGTGAGGTGAATCCGGCCACCCTCGTTCACGGGGACAAAACGGGATTTAAAACTTTGGATTTACTACTACTACTACCCTAAACGAAGCTTCAAGGTGAGCCTAAAAAGGAAACCCAAAAGACCCCCTACATTGTAAAAACTTTTGAGTGTAGCATTTTTATTAAGCAATGATATAACGGTGTTATTAATAACGTCATTTAAAAAAAAGAATGATCCAATTTCCCTTAAGTACTTAAAAAATCATAGGCTGTTGAACACAGAGTATTTTTACTCTGTCCACGGCATCCCCGGGACGGCATCTTAAAGGTATGAACAGCTGCCCAGATTTCATTTGGTTTCATTGTTCCATTCTGAACCAAGACGTTAAAGGTTAAAGGTGCTTGTTCCGATTTATGTCTATTGTGTTCTCTAATTGATATGAGAGCCTGGCACTTACACATACACCCCATTAAGTACCATAGGAAACAAACTTGCGGTTTTATCATAATGACCTTAACATGGATAGCGGGCTCGCACGTGGAGGAGAAGGTTTGGCAACGTAAGGAGGTCATCAGACGGGGTGTGGTATTTTCAAGATTGTGCTCCGCCTCATATATATATATATAATATATATATATATATATATATATATATATTATATATATATATATATATATATATATATATATATATATATATATATATATATTATATTGGAAGGCTTACGTTCGCTTGGATTTACTATACTACAAGTAACGCTTTTTTAGAATAACAACATGTACCCCCATCCACACACAACATGAAAGCTACAATAATAACAAAAAAACCCTTTTTTTCAGATCAATAAAGACACGCCACAACCAACAGGTGGAACAATTGTCAAAGACGAAAACGGTAACCCAACTGGTCAGCTTTTTGAAGAACCTGCCATGACAATGGTAATCGCACACGCCCCAATGCCAAGTGGGACCGAGTTGATAGCAGCTATCAACGAGCAGTATAAGTATTACGCTTCTGTTGGTCTCACCACGGTTACTGAATTAGGGTATTTGCCCAACAATTCACTCGATGCGGTACTGAAGAAGATAGCCGACGAAGATACATGTCCAATTCGTCTTGGTAAGAGTACCAATCCTATTAGTTGGAGCTTGTTGAAATAACCTTCACACCGTTTGCATGCACGGTTCGCCATTTGCAAGTAAGAGGCTCAAAGAAATGAGGGTGTTACATAACAATGCATTCGCCTCTTGCAAGATCATTTTAGAGAGAATCGAACCTGATCGAACTGACAGTTGAGTAAATGGTCTCCCGCTCATATCGCTGCCAGTTCGAGACTCTCCCTGCAAATGGCGAAACCGTGTACAGAGAGACTGTATACTCTGGCCATAGAAGAGAGTGGCGATACACTACTCTCATTAACCCTCGTTACCACTCCCGTAGTGAACTTTGCTCCGGTGCGCTAAAATGCCAAACGCTTCGTAGAAGCTTCTAGATAATCATTCTCTCATCCTTTCTGGTCATTTTAGCGAAACTTGAGAATGTGACGGTAACACCTTCACCGGGGTTAGGGTATACCTTCATTTTACTAGCTATTTAGCTGTTTTTTTTATTGTTTTGGTGGCGGTATTCGTGTTGGTGGTCTAATGTGCTTGTTATAACTGTGCCCATACTGTGGTAATGGTGTTTGGACTTTTGGTGTGATCTACATAGTTGTTTTACTACACTGTTTAAGTGGTGCGCCTGGATGAGAGGGGGGAAATCACAAGAAGGATACAGGATACATGATACAGGATATGATTTACGTGTTCTGTGGGAGTCACCAACACTTTCCATGGATGTTGCAAATGGTGCTATCACCAAATCAATTTTAAAAGGCATTTTTTTGGGCATTTTCTACCTCCATGGCAAGAGGAATCATTTGACACCACTTTCAACAGCACAGAGCACCCCAGGGATTATCTTGAGCATTTATAGCCTTATTTATACCTGTGTAACTATTGGTCAGAACCTACT